>JAVTVY010026117.1:0-11581 GCA_036873755.1 Hanleya hanleyi | reverse complement strand
TTCCATACAACATTTCGTCTGTTTTGTTTTTTGTATCGTTTTCTGATTAAATGTTCAAGTTTTCTCCGTATCAATTTATTTTCTTGTACGCTCTGGTACTTTGTACACGGCTCGGTATTCTCCCCGATGTCGCCTGTTGACGTCCGATGCAAGATTTTGTAAATTATTCATGTTTTACCTGTAAATCCGTTACATTATGGTACACCGCCCTGTACTTTTTACAACGTCCAATACATACTACAATAATCCTTAGGTTGTTCTAGTACTTTTTGAACCGCAGATAAGCTCGCGATTCCATCTAAATATTAAGAATATTTTATATTTCCGTTTAAATTGAGGTTTACAAGTATATATCAAAGTATTCCATTCGCCTGATCCGCTGGACTGACCAGTGTTCTCCGGATGACATTGATCGCTACGACAAATATGATACACAAAAACAGAAAAATCACGCCAATGAAGTAACAATATATGCCTTAAAGTTTATAATGCGAAATTAAGCATCTTTTATTGTACATAGTAGTATATACAACCCTTATTATGTCGTATTTCGGAGGGGCGGGAGGAAATGAAGCTGTAAATGAAGAGGTGGATGCAATCACGGATGACTTCACATCCGGTGACGTCACATCCGTGTCAAAGAGGTGACTTCCGGGGATGACGTCACTTGTGGTCACGTGTTTTTATGACGTCACGGATGACTAAATATGTGGATAAGTCCCCGTCAATACTAATCCCCAGACTCATTGACAGGGAATCGTCGGAAATGTTCGGTAGTCTTACTGTAAGTACTCCGGGAATGTCCGGAGAACAATTGACCACAGAGTTCAACTTCCACCGTCAGGGTTATAGCCATACATACATTATGCATTGTCATACATGCAGCGATACTGTGGACAGTCATCAGCCCAGCCAGTACAGCGCCTTGTGACCCATCCAAGTTTTTTTGTTTGTTTGTTTGTTTGTTTATTCACCAATCAAAAGGATCAAATTAAACAGTCATATCCAGAAAGGGAATACAAGTACAGTAACATATACAGATTAGAGAACATATAGATTGGCTGGAGATAAACCCTGAGGGGTTTGAATTATCCCGGATAAGTCTCAACGTCACTTAACGAGAACCTAGACTCCTCCGTACTTAATATGAACGGTTGGGTCGTGTGAAGTGTCAGTTTGAAGCACTCGTGGGGTCGCTACGAAATGTCTTTGTGCTTCGCTATTCCTTAGGTTAATCTATTGACAGACGGAGACGAGTACGGAACGCGAACGTATGGCAAGCCGTCTTACTTTTTATTCAGTATTTGGTGATATCAAATATTTGCTGATATCATGAAATGATTTACTGATATCATCAAATATTTGCTGATATCACCAAATCATTTGATGATATCTGCAACTGATTTGCTGATATCATCAAATCATTTGCTGATATCAGCAAATCATTTGATGATATCATCAAAAACGCTTTATTTTTTGATATCAGCAAATGATTTGCTGATATCATCAAATGATTTGATGATATCGGCAATTGATTTGCTGATATCAGCAAATGATTTGATGATATCAGCAAATACTTTATATTTGATGATATCATTAAATATGGTGGAAGGTCAAAGTATGAACCATAACATGGAAGGCTCCCTGTTCAGAATGACAATAAACTTCGTCACAGCGCATGTTCCGTTTCACAGGCTCGCTTCACTATTTCTGTCCCCATTAGCGGCGGTTGACCTGTAGGTCCTGACCATTAACTACTGTGGTGGACCTACCTCGCACACGAGTTTCTGTGAGGTCAACATAGATATAACACAGAATTGAAAAGTGATCGAAATGTTCAACAAATAGCGCTTGAGATCATACTGAATTTACAGGGGACATGCTTAGATAAATAATGTCACACAACTGTTTCAATCTGTATCGGCTTTAGTACTATTTGATTACAGTACCCACATCATATAAAGATAAAAAGAAGCCATACGACTTAATTGAGGCTTGGTTAGTTCTGTCTTTATCGTAACAGCCTGGTCTCCTGTTACGGGTCAGTAAAGGGTCATAGAGATTAATTTATTGTTGTATGTGCGGCTATGCCTTATCTCCTGCCCTAAAAGCTAACCAGTGAAGAAGCACGACAATCGGCTCTGCCTTAATATACCATGCTCCATGCTGACCGGCTTTCCCGAAATCATTATCCCCTTTCGCCTCAACCCGATTATACTCAAATGCAGATCTAATGAATTTGTGTCTACAAGTCAATAACCCGCGATGGAAAAGTTTATCTTCCCTGCTGTATATTTATTTGAATGCCCTTATATTCATGATTCTATTTGTCATTTATTAATAAAGATTGGCGTGAGGTATATGCTCGAGGTTTGATAGGTTTTATATGCTATTGTCTGGTTCTTTAAGTACCGTAATATATCGCATGTGATTTGTCGGTAGATAGCTTTACCACAAGGTATAAATTATCAGACAACAGGATGAGAAGGGAGCAGGCATTAACATTTAGGCTTATTTCCACGTTCCGCCATATTTAATGATATCATCAAATGATTTGCTGATATCAGCAAATCACTCGATTTGATGATATCATCAAATGATTTGCTGATATCATCAAACCATTTGGTAATATAATCAAATCAAGTATATATAATCCGCCATCCAACACCTGATGCAAACCGGGGTATTTTCAACCGTTCATATTAGGTACGGAGTAGTCTAGGTTCTCGTTAAGCGACGTTGTGATTGGTCAAAACGTGGATGGGACACATGGCGCTGTACTAGCTGGGCTGATGAGTGCCCATAGTATCGCTGCATGTATGACAATGCATAATCTATGTATGGCTATAACACTGACGGTGGAATATTGAACTCTGTGGTCAATTGTTCTCCGGACATTCCCGGAGATGACCGGGTATTACCTTAAGATTACCGAACATTCCCGACGATTCCCCGTCAGCCAGACTGGAGATTAGTATTGATTGTGAAGTCACATGGACGGGGACTTATCCACATATGGGACGTATCCACATATTTAGTCATCTGTGACGTCATATAAACACGTGACCATAAGTGACGTCATCCCGGAAGTCACCTTTGACACGGATGTGACGTCACCGGATGTGAAGTCATCCGTGATGTCATCCACCTCTTCATTTACAGCTTCATTTCCTCCAGCCCCTCAGAAATACGACAGAATAAGGGTTGTATATACTACTATGTATAATACAAGATGCTTACTTTCGCATAATAACATTTAAGGTATATGTTGTTACTTCACTGGGGTGAATTTTCTGTCTTTGTGTATCATATTTGCCTTAGCGATAAATGTCATCCGGAGAACACTGGTCAGTCAAGCGGATCAGGCGAATGGAATACCTTGATATATTTTTGTAAACCTCAACCATACAATAATATTTAGATGGAATCGCGCGGTTATCGGGCGGTTCAAAAAGTACTAGAACAACCTAAGAATTATTGTAGAGTGTACTGGACGATGTAAAAAGTACAGGGCGGTGTACCATAATGTAACGGATTTACAGGTGAAACATGAATAATTGACAAAATCTTGCATCGGACGTCAACAGGCGACATCGGAGAGAATACCGAGCGGTATACAAAGTACCAGAGCGTACAAGAAAACAAATTGGTACGGAGAAAACTTGAACATTTAATCAGAAACGATACAAAAAACAAAACAGGCGAAATGTTGTATCGAACATAAATAGCCTACTGCGAATGCGTATCAGACGTAACAGAAAACGGCGTATAATAACTCTATCACGGTAAGAACGAAAAGATCATAATTTTCTAACAGCATACCGGGGGAGACCGGCCAGGAAAGATGGGCGGGATGATTCCAAATCAGACAGACGAGAGGGCGATTAAAATCGTACACCGTGTACGTTAGGAAACGGCAATTTTTAGTCGTTATTTATATGCGACATACACAATATTGTATTGGACATCACAGGAGAGTGCACCAGACGATATAAAAAGTACCGGGCAGTGCAGCGAAAAAGAAAACAAACTGGTAGAAAACCTGTTGATTTAGCTTCAAATTTACATTGCCGGATGGTGAATGAAGCACCGGACGATATTAACAAACAGAAAGATTTCAATATCTCAGCCTGGTCTATCAGAATAATAATCGCGCGAATGTTTTTCTTGAGCTGCGATCAAAACTGCCACACATTTGTAGCCACAAGAATTCGTTCGTCGCATTCAATGTTAATTTATTTCTGTCCTTTACTGCCTTTGTGATCTGGTAATGGTTACTAAGTGAAATAATTTCTTGCGGATAGCAACTTCCTAAATAATTCTGCAAATAAAAGGAATCATATAGCAGACGCACCAGTCTTTGTTCTCTTCGTCACTTCGCATCCTAACTTCGCGCTTCGCATCCTACCATCGTGCTTCGCATCCTGACTTCGCATCCTGCCTTCGTGTGTCGGTCCGTAATCATTAACACAATACAGCGATGTTCCTTCTCGGCAATCATATATAATATATATATTTATTTATTGCAAAAGGCCGACTGGCCCATGAGCGAAACCATACAAGAACATGATATACAGATGACGAAGTGGCAGTCATAGACTAAATACATGATACGGATATCAGACCGGTTTACATGTCTGCAAAATACTAATCAGTACAAACTGAGGTGAACATTTGTGTTTGGGGGGAAGTCGTTAAATTAATGTCCATAAAGACGCATATTTCTCACTTTGAACGATTTTGTAATGAACAGTGACAAATTTTTAATAACAGTCACCGAGTCAGAAGAGATTAAACAAATTAATTTTTCAGAAGTCGGGTACCTCCAGTAATACTCGGGTATATACCGTTCACGGTGCATATCATACAGAGGGCAAATTAAAATAAAGTGCAGTTCGTCCTCTAACAGATCACACGCATAGCATTTCCTTTCTTCTAGTGGAGTTTTAATGGGCCTTTTCCATCTACCCATCTCAATTTCCAATCGAGGGGATGATGTACGAAATCTAGTAAAGCAGTTCTAATAGCTTTGGTTACCACAATGTCTAGTATGTTTGAAAACGGAAAGTGCTTACATGTATGTAAAATCTGGCTCTGCTAGACAACTGCAGACGAGCATGCCAATTTTGAACGAAATTATCATTCAGCCTCTGTTGTATTAGAGATAGAAAAGCAGTCACGCTGCCAACCGACTGGTCTTCCCAGGCATGAAATAAACCTAAGCGGCCTAATATATCACGCAACAGGGTTGCCCAACTTTTCCTGTTTGGATAATCAATTGATTCTGCCAATAATACTCTATAGATCCGGTTAATGCACTTCCTTTCACTTGATGCAATTACTTCAACCAAAATTTAACAATAATATTTAATATACCTCTTGAATATTCATGAGGGTTTTCTGGTATTTCATTGGTCAAACTTCACCCACCCACGAGTCAATATTTTTCAATCACTGACCCAGCTGTTTATGTGTCAGGCGGAGCGCGCGAGGTCCGAAGTCAATATTGTGATCACGTGATCACTGTTTAGGAGTACCGTCTGCCTTGCGGCCTGCCAACATGGCTGACGGTGGTCGCTTTGTCGACTTATCCGATGAAAATTTACAAGAACTGTTACAAAACAGAGACAGCAAGAACACTAAGAATGTTATACAGGCGTCGATATCGATACTACGTGTCTACTGTAGAGCAAAAGCTATTGACTCTCTATACTACAATCCCTCATGAGGACCTTATTGACCGTATAAGTTCATTAATAGTATCTGTGTTCATGAAAACTGATCGTAGATATATTAATGTCGGAAGCCATAAAGCATTCTTTAGCTCGACTACATACAAGAGATATCATTCATGGGATGTTTCTTTGTTTATAGAGTTGCTTGAATTTCTCATTAAAAATATCTATGTGAAATTTGGCAGCACAATATATCAGCAGCATATAGGTATTCCAATGGGTACTAATTGTGCACCCCTGTTGGCCGACCTGTATCTGTTCTCTTATGAATATGACTATATGCAGGCGCTTTCCAAAACCGATCCATTCAAAGCCCGTTCCTTCTCATTCACCAAACGCTATATAGACGATCTTCTCGCTGTGGATAATCGCTATATAAATGACGCAGTGAAGGATATATATCCACCTTCGCTGGATTTGAAGGAAACTACAGATAGCCCTACAGGCACATCTTATTTAGATCTCTACCTCTATAAAAAATGAAGCGGGCATTCTCTCTCGTCGACTTTATGACAAAAGAGATGATTACAATTTCGACATCGTAAACTATCCCTTTCTGGATAGTAATATTCCAGTGGGACCTGCATATGGCGTATACATATCTCGCTTAGTAGCATTTGCTAGATCCTGTGTTAAATGTGATGATTTTAATCAACGTCACAAAACATTGTTGCAGAAACTTATAAAACGGGGCTATTCCTCCAAGCGCCTCCACTCAAAGTTTCTCAAATTTGGCGATACATATCGCATGCCGATAGCAAAATACGAACGTAGCGTGCAAGATCTATGGCGTTACGTTTCGTAACTTGTGTCTAATTCCGCTTAACCCGGGGCTAGGGGCCGTATGAACCTATGTACTTCAAGATCCTCATGGTACTCATATGAACAGTCACAATCAAAAGCGTGACTGAGATACATCATTCTTTAGATGACGACTTTACAACGAATATTATGGATTAAGAATACTGATCAGCGATACGGATTTGATATTTTGGGAACATCATGATGTCTTGCCGGCATCATTGAAAACTGTTGACCGCTTCTCTCTTGCAGGAAACAAGCCTATGTTTATGTATACTTTTGTCTTTTTGAATTTGGTGCTAATACTGTTATATGGAAATGGAATAGGTCTTTGGATTATGGACGCGGATATTCTCTAATGGACGACGGCTGGATTATGAATGACGGACTAGACGCTTGTAATTTCGTCGACAACCAAAGAATAACTTGGTGAATTCTTATTAAAATTCTTTGCCGAGTTGAGAAAAAAGGATGGCGATAAATACTCCCGTTCGTCGATGGTGAGCATACGTTTCGGTCTTCAGAGACATTTCCAGAAATTGAGGAGTATTGACGTTATAAACGACAGCCACTTGAAGGGAGCCAACGACATGTTCAAGGCGATTTTGGTTGATTTGAAACAGCACAAAGAAGTGATCTCAAATGAGGATTTACGGAAGCTGTATGAGAGTGATGTGTTCGACCAAAACAGCGCTGATGGCCTGCAGTGCAAGGCATTCTTTGATATTATGTATTTCACCTGTAGAAGGGGGAGGGAAAATCTGAGACAGATGAAAAAGATTGACATGGTACTGAACACGGATGCTAGTGGTCGAAGGTACTTTATCAACAAGACCATTCTACAAACCAAAAACCACAGGGGCGATGACGTAATTGACGATGACCGATAATCCGCACGGATGTATGAAAACCCTGGTAAGTCTAAGACAGTGTTTACTCTAGTAGTAACTCAGTCATTTACCACCATATTCATTACCGGTAACGACTGTGTGTATTAGCACAGCAGTCCAATTATCTCAGCTGCTGTCACAGTTGTCTCCCAATCTGAGGCACTCGCAAACTACTGTTTATCAATCAGGTATTTAAAGAAAATAAATAAAATTTAAAACAGTATCAGTATGTAGTATACATTGTATATGCATCCTGTATATTCTATATACTAGTAGTGTTTTCTTTATTTTATTTTTTTCAGAATATGTTACTAATGAACGATTAGTTTGTGAGTGCCTTAGCTTTCAATATCAACATAAGTCCAATGTTTATTTCTCATTTCCAGTACCCGGTATGTTTAAGGGGCCATTCAAACATAGCCTGCTTCTCCCATCCTGCACACCACTGCCTGATTCTGGGACTCATGATAACGTCAGTCCCCCGCTGTTCCCCCCGCTGAAAGTCTACAAATTAACATTGAAGTTAATGAGATTTATCATAAAAAAGTGCAACTCAGTTACCTTTCTAACATATATGTTGGGGAGCTAATATTCTGCGTCTGAAAGTTTGGTAATTTTCTCATACTTAGTTCTATAATTCAAAGCAAAAATTGTGTCCCGTCCTAGCCGCCTCCATGCTATCTGACCCCCAGTTGAATTTCTGCTGGAGGCTAACGGATCAGCCGAATCTTTTGTTCTCTGTGAGACCTGTGTTCCTCTATGGGCCTGTCACTTCAATTTTGAAAACCTTTTACAATTTGATAATCAGAGTTGTCAAGCATTTTCATAACATATTTAAGCTTATTTTCATAATATTTGAATGGGCCCTAACAGTTTCATGATATTTGAATGGTCTTCAGCCTATCATGTTGTTATAATAAGTAATAAGACTGTGTTTTAATAATGGAATAGAATGTTTACTGCGAATCAAAGTGCCCTCTAGAACATACCAATCAATACAATCAATTAATTTATCTGTATAAAGCTGTATTCCTACCCATGAATTTCCTCACCCAAAAGAAACCCCACTAAAACATTACAAATACATGTACAGAATATAACACATACATGTATTTGGTCCACTTCAGGAATGGATTATGTCCTCATAAAATGAGCATTTATTACATGATTATTATTATTCTGTTCTCTGCCTGTCAGTATCAAAGTATGTTCTTCGTTTCAGGACATGAACGTTGCCCAGTCAGTTCTTTGGAGAAGTACCTCTCAAAGCTCAACCTTGGAAATGAGTGGTTATGGCAGCGTCCCAAAGAGCGTGTTGACCCAGGGAGTCCTGTTTGGTATGATAATGTGCCCGTTGGACATAACACACTTGGAAAAATGATGAAAAAGATGTCCACACGTGCCCAGTTGTCACAAGTTTACTCTAATCATTGTATCCGTGCAACGTGTATCACAAATCTGGATCACAATGGATTCGAGGCACGCCACATTATGTCTGTAAGTGGACACCGGTCTGAAACTTCAATAAAAAACTATTCGAGGAACACAACTGAAGGAAAGAAGCATGAAATGAGTGCTGCTCTTACAGAGACTTTACTCTCGAATGATGCAACTTCTGGCATTGGTGAGGATTTACGCCCATTAGCATCTGCTGATCTTTTACCAGTTCCCAATGAAGAATTCCTTTCACAGATGTTCTGTGAATTTACTGAGCCTGACAAGGAGAACCAAGTACCTGTGATGAACATTCCACAGATAAGCTATGTACCCCCACCATCCTATGCCCCAAGGATCTTAAATTCTACAGTACACATCCACTATCACGTGAACAAGTAATGCAGTTAATTATAACGGGGCAATATCACTTCTGTGTTTCTTCCCATTTAGTACCGGTATGTGATCTTAACAGTGTTACTCAGTCTGGTTTTTATACATTAATCCACTCTCAGTATATGTATCATACATTGAATACCGTGATTTATGTAACTATAAAATCATATTGTTATTAATCCACTCTGCTCTAGTCTTACATCAGTAATGAGTTCCATCTACTACACTGTGGAATCAATTCAATATCCAGTTACTGGAAAGGGGGTGGGGGGGGGGAGGAGGGTCCCACCTTCACATTCAACATACAGCCCTTTGGTGAGGGTATGGGTACTCCTCTGAATTAAAAAAAAACTGCTTATAATATAATAGGCTGAATATTGTTTTGTGTAAGTGTAACTGTATAACTCTGTCATTCATGCCATTATTGTTGAATCAGTTCAATTTACTATATTGATACTCAGGTCTGCTTGACCAAGTCTGGCCACTGGTATGATATTGGTAGTGTTACTGGAGTGTTGGAAGGGGTAGATTCCCCCTGCCCTGTAGATTCAGCATTCAATGGTGAGGGGTATGGGTACTCCCCTACATAAAAGCTGTCTATAATGTAACAGTGATTGGCTGAATATTGATTTGTGTACTGTAAAATCTCTATTATTCATTCTATTGTTGTTAAATCTGTTCCATTTAATATAATGTTGAATCAATTCAGTATTCTGTTATGGTAAGTAGAGTGTTGGAGTTGGCGGAGGGGGTGGGGGGTAGATTCCTCCTATTTGTGGATTGAACATGCACTGGTGATGTTATGGGTATTTATGAAACAGTGATGTTGAATACCGGTATTGATTTGTGTACCGGTACTGTGAAATCTCTGTTATTCATGCTGTTATTGTTAAATCAACAGTTCAATTTACTATACTGTTGAATCAATTCAGTATTATGTTACTGGAGTGTTGAGTTGGGTGGAAAGGAGGGGGGGGAGGGCAGATTCCTCCTGTAGATTCCACATACAGTGATGAGGGGTATGGCTGTTCCTCAAAATAAAAGCTGTCTATAATGTAACAGTGATTGGCTGAATATTGATTTGTGTACTGTAAAATCTCTATTATTCATTCTATTGTTGTTAAATCTGTTCCATTTACTATAATGTTGAATCAATTCAGTATTCTGTTACTGGAGTGTTGAGTTGGGGGGGAGGGGTTAGGGCAGATTCCTCCTGTAGATTCCACATACAGTGAGAGGGGTATGGCTGTTCCCCGAAATAAAAACTGACTAAAATATAACAGTGATAGACTGAATATTGGTTTGAGTGACGGTAAAATTTCTGTTATCCAATGCTATTATTGTTAAGTCAGTTCAATTTTCAATACTGTTGAATTCAATATGCTGTTACTGGAGTGTTGAAAGGAGGTGATGTACATTCAGCAAACATACAGTGTGGAGGGGTATTGGTATGGCCCTAAATAAAAACTGTCGGGTGACATGTACAATGTAGGGTGAATATTGAAGTGTGTACATGTTAAATCTCTGTTATTCGTGCTATTATTGTTAAATCAGCTTAAGTTACTATCACCGTGGAATCAATTCAATATACTGTTGGTTGATAACAAAAATTGTTACTGTTGTTAAAAATTAGAGTCACAATTATATTTATTCATCATATAAGTTGTTTTGTCTTCTTTCTTTTAAGAAACCATCCATAATGGACGGCTGGAACTAGTGGAAGAAAATAAAAATCACAATTTCCCCTGTGATTTCATCATAGAATTAGTCATGGGCGAGAATAATTATGGATGATATATGTGAAGGATATTAATTTGCATCAATACGCTGGTATATCACAAATATTTTTCCAGTTAAAGACGGGCATGACGGGAGGATAGCTAACAAGAAGTGATCTTCAAGGGTATCCATGCAATATTCTGTTCATTATTATTATTATTATTATTTTGTTATATAATTTCTATCAGCACTGCTTAAGTAATCCATTTAATTCTCATCTCAAAACTGGAGTAACTTTACGCCGTCGATATCACCCAATCAAATGAGTTCACCATGACCCAAATAGGATATATGAATGAAGTGTACAAGCCAGTAGCTACATTGTATCAAAACACGGTGTTTGTGACGAAAAGTTCACCTCGTATATCTCTGAAAACGCGTTTGAAAGTTTAAATTCTCAATATTATTCTAGTCATATTGGAAGCAGCTTTGTAGATTATCCATGAACTATTCATAAAATTATATCTGTGTCTCGTTTCCGATAACACACAGCTGCATGACAGAAAGCAATCTAATTAAAATTAAATCCTATCTGCTCCCCATCTG
>JAVTVY010026116.1:0-10916 GCA_036873755.1 Hanleya hanleyi | reverse complement strand
TTCGACAGGTATATGAAAATGTGACTTTTAATCATTTCTTGAGTTTGGGGTCACAGAGACCTTGATCTTTGACCCACATTTTGATTTGTAACACATCATGTCCCTCTAATGTATCTACTGGCACAAAAAAGGTTATTTTTAATAATTTCAAATTTTTGGGTCACAGTGACCTTGACCTTTAATCTTGACCTACATTTTGGTACACGACACATTGTCTTCCCTCAATATCTCAATCATCTTCACAAGTCCAGGTAAATCCTAAATCCTTGGAGAGGGTTTACCTTGACATTTGTGGTCTTTCGAGTGAGTTCTTGAGTCGACGCCTCCATTATACAATCTCGTACATTTCATCCACCGCGCTTGTTTTGAATAAGCATGTCAGTATCCCAAGCTTGCGGTTTTTGCTTTGACTTCTGATGTTGATTTCAACTTGACATCAAAGCAGTTGAGTCTGCAATGAAATTCAATCCTGTCATATCTCATACCCAGCAGCGGATTGGCCTAATCAACTGGCTTAGCGCGTTCACTGATTGGGTTGATTTAGAGGAAACCTCTTTATCTATTTATATCCAGAACTCATATGGGTAACTAACCAAGCCAGTGTATCGATCCTAACAGATCGATCGATACACTGGCTCGTGAGGATGTGTATCAATGGACACAAAAAATCATGATTTTTAACAATTTCATGGTTTTGGGGGTCACAGTGACCTTGACCTTCGGCCTTGACCTACATTTTGGTATGTGACACATTGTGTCCCCCTCATGTATCTACTGACACAAAAAAAGTTATTCTTAATAATTTCCTGATTTTGGGGTCAGTGATCTTTGACCTTCGACCTTGACCTATATTTTGGTATGCGACACCTCGTTTCCCCCTATTGAATCCACTCACAAAAAATTAGAAATTTGTAAAGATTTCCTGATTTTTCCGTGACACTGACCTTTGACCTTGACCTACATTTTGTGTGCAACACATTGTCCCCCCCTAGGGCATCCACTCACCAAAAATTAGAACTGTAGATAGAAAACTGTCAATGATCAATGATTTCCTGATTTTAGGCAACAGTGACCTTTGACCTTCTACCTTGACCTATATTTTGGTATGCGACACCTCGTTTCCCCCTATTGAATCCACTCACAAAAAATTAGAAATTTGTAAAGATTTCCTGATTTTTCCGTGACACTGACCTTTGACCTCTGACCTCGACCTACATTTTGTGTGCAACACATTGTTCCCCCCTAGGGCATTCACTCACCAAAAATTAGAACTGTAGATAGAAAACTGTCAATGATCAATGATTTCCTGATTTTAGGCAACAGTGACCTTTGACCTCTGACCTTGACCTCAATTTTGGTATGCGACACATCGTCTCCACCTAGCGTATCCTCACAAAAAATTGCAACTGTGGATACAAAACATTCACAGATATAGACTGGACACGAACACTTCGGTGATTTCCTGTTTTTTAGGCCAGTGACCTTTGACCTCTGACCTTGACCTTCATTTTGGTACGCGACACATCGTCTCCCCGTAGGGTATCCACTCACCAAAAATTGGAACTGTAATTAGAAAACTGTTCCAGATATAGACCGGACACGGGCGACGGACAGACGGGCGGACAGACGGACGGAAACCGCCATCACATAATACGTCCGCCTTTTGGCGGGCGTATAAAAACTACCAGGAAACAATACTTCAAATAAAACCAAACGAAGTACATGTATACGGGCTGATATTTCCATCATTAACTAACCCGCGAAAAATATAAATAGGAAGATATGAAAACCTTTGCATTTCACCTTTAAAGCTGAAATGCAAAGTTAAAAGGAAGACTAAATTAGAGCGAGAAAAATAACTTCTACTGTACAATCAGATCTGCGGAGAAGGGACGCCATTGTGCTGAGTTGCTGTTGTCTGTCGAGGGTTGTGGCTGGTTACAAAAGGCAGTTTACTGCATAGCCATTCATTCTGTCTGTCGACTCCAGTGCATTCAACAGATCAGGCCCGTAGCCAGGGGGGATTTTTGGGGTTCGGGAAAACCCCCCTTTCGGAAATATTATACATTTTTCTCATATAAATGCCCTTTTCAAACTGAAGCGAACCCCCTATTTCCCCTTTTTCGCGTACAGCGAACCCCCTGATGTGCCCTTTTGGAGTGAAAGCGAACCACCCCTTAGTAAATCCTGGCTACGGCCCCGCCTACAACCCTCGGCAGACAACAGCAACTCAGCACAATGGAATCGCTTCTCGGCAGATCTGGTTGTACAGTAGAAGTTTTCTTTCTCACACTAATCTAGTCTTTCTGTTGACTTTGTACTTCAGATTTAAGGGTCTGCCATGGCAGCATATCGTCAATGTTGTAACAAAACTGTTGTCACCCATACGAAAGTTTGAATATCTCAAAATGTTAAAATCGTAAAAGTTGAAACTTCTTATACTTTATTTAGGTTTAATTCACCAGTGTAGTATTGAGATGCATTTGGTCAGCAACCTTAATATTATCATAATTATCACATTTTGAACTGTCAATCTTGGTACACAAAAACTCATATTTTAAAGAAAATATTTTTAAAATTTTGTAAGGTAGTATTCAGAAACCATTAAGGATACCCTATTCGGCAAGTTTTTCAAAATACCGGTCTTGATCATAAAATATTCCTCATTATTTATGGTATGACCTGTAAAAATAAATGGATATATGATCAATATTAAACTTTTCTATTAAACTTGATACCTTGGTTTTTATTTCAAAGTCATTGGCACAGCCGAAAATCCACCAAAGCAAAAAAGCTTTGTTGATTGAAAACCTCCCACTTAACACCATGTTAAACTGAGACAAAATGCTTTTGCCATGGCACTTGCCATGGTGAATTGAGAGAGTTGTTAGCATGAAGGAACCAGTAGTCGGATGGTACCACTACTACTCGGACACTGACAAAATTGTTGAAACTGGACCATGAACCAAAAGAAAAAGTGTGTTATCTCCATATGTGTTCTTTGGTTGCGAAATTACTTTACTGAACTGTATCTATTTACCAGAGGTTCCATGTGAGAGAACACAACAAGCAGGTGACGACTGTGTTTTGAAACTGGAAAAATAAATATCAAGAGCTACTCTTCGAAATGAAGTACAGGTATTAAATTTTGTCACACTCACAGTTCTTTGAAAATTTAAAAAGGGTTGCTCAGTCTGTCGATTCTTTCCAGGAATGAAAGGTGTCAAGCTTGAGCTCATGTGAGACGAATTGAAATGGCTTGGAGAGTAATTCTTGTCAGCCTATCTGGGTAGCCCGAAAACATCGGCTAAGGAGTCTATTTTTATTTTTGGTTGTTGTTGCTGACCCCTTTAGCCCGAATCACATATACAGACTGAAAAGGAAAAAAATAAATAAGACGTCAGTCGCTCGAGATCTTTAACTGCACACGGCGTGGGGAATTGAGACAGACGCACAAAAAGCATTTTGTCGAATAAATAATACCGTATGATTTGGCATCTCTAGCACTATGACAACCACCTAATGACTCCTTTAATTAGATGGAATCTGCCATCAAACACGGATTTTGTCATTTTGCCGTTGGGTTTCTTCGGCATAGTTTACAGGGACATGCGCAGAATGGGGTTGGTCTTCTGTCTCACGTCATCAAGAACCAATAGCGACGTCTGTGTATTCACGTGATCAGGAAGGTCAGAAGATGGCAGAAAGGCGCGAAAAAGTTAAATTCAATGAAAGTTTTTTCTCACACATTTGATCACTTTTTGTCAGCATCAATACAGTCACGAGAGATGGTACATGGTTAAAGAAGCTAAGGTCGGTCAAACTGTATCAAATTGGCATATTTTTTCTCTCCCGTTTCGTTATTTTCGTCAGCGAAAAGCCGCTTTTCGCGCATAAATTTTTATCGCCAAAATTTAACCTAGGCACGATCTGGGCTGTGATAGGAATGCCACGCCCCCTTACCTATTTTCACCTATCACAGCCAGAGTTTCTGGGTTACCTATCTGGGTCATATTAAAACCAAGATGCCCGCTGGAGTATCAGGAAATTTTCCAAAAAAAAAATCATGTCAACATAAACTGGTCACTACGACTTTGTTTCCGTCCATTGGGAATGGATTTAGATGGGATAAATTAACCAGACTTCCTTAGTAAAGAAAATTAAAAAAAAATTCGACACGTTTGACTTTGAGACAATAAATTCAAATATGAATCTCTTTATATCTGTCCGACTACTGGTCCAACCTCCCCCCCCCCCCCACGGACAGGATTATCGGTGTGTACCGTACCGATTGAAAGTAAATTGTCCATATTTTCCCAAAATGAGCTAAAAAAGCTAAAAGGATAACGATGTTACGGTCGTAATCGATATTATAATTCTGTTTTCTGGCCACGATCCTGATCTACATAATTTTGTAGGCCACCTTTACAACAACAACAACATGTACTATGTAAAGAACGATCCAACAATCTGCATCAATTGGGGTGAAATATTTTCATAACACATCACAAACTAGACAAGGTGCTATTAATATTATCGAAGCATACGCACAAAATGAAATAATAACAGCAGAAATACGATACTTGTTGCTCAGTTTCCATCACAGGCAGCTGCACTAATTATGTAAATTTGGTTGATTAAAGAGAAATTAGTGATTATCATATGTCGTGTCTAGATCTGCATATACCGTGTTGTACGTAAACAACAACAACAACAACAACATTTCATATATTGACATTTCGCTTTTATTTCACTGAAATTAACATTATTAGGGCCGGCGCCTGTGGTTTCCATCTAACACGCTTTCAAGCAAGATGGCGGCCAGTCTGTACAATTTGACCAATCAGATCCATTGAAAGATCGGCGGGACTTTTGACCAATCAGATTTGTTGTTGTTGACCATGGTTAATCGAGCAAGAATATCTCAAAAATCAATACATTCATGCAATTTGTGTGTATGTGCACACAGTTCATCCGTGTGCGTTCCTTACCACGAACAGATAAAAATGGCGGGAAATGTTTCAAAAGTAGACATACTAGAAGTTCTAAGGCGGTTGTTATTAGGGCGACCTGATAAGGACAATGTTCTTGATAAGGCCTTCCCATGCACACATATGACCTGATAACACCACGTTTACGCGCGCGCACATGCACACACACGCACACACACCCACACACGCATACACACGCACACACACAGACGCATACACACAAGCATACACGCACACACATACACACACACACACACACGCACACACACACAAGCACATACACGCACACACATACACACAGACGCATACACGCACATACACACATACACGCATGCACACACACATACACATACGCGCATACACTCATTGCGCATAGCGCCGCAAGGTCAATAGGGCCCGATATGCGCTTTTATACTACTAATCCATCCTTTACTGCCACAAAATGCCCACTCTCGCTACCACTCGTACTGATGACGTCACCGATGACGTCACATATGCTGTGGACATCTCTCAAATCGTAGTCTACACCCCGAGAGCTACAAGATGACACACCTCACGACGCATTTGGACCAAGGATGGTCCATCTCTACCCCAAATACCTTCCTTCACTGCCCCAAAATCCCCACTTTCGCTACTACTCGTCCTGACGACGTCACCGATGACGTGGACAGCCCTCAAATCGGGGTCTACACCCCGAGAGCTACAAAATGACACCCGGCACGACGCATTCGGACCAAGGATGGTGGTATAGTGCTCTCCTATTGTATATTGTTCACGATTTCTCCACCAGCAACCAGAATGGTATTCACATCATCCGGAATTTAAGTAGCGATTCCGTAGATGAATGACGTTGTGTCCGTCGAAATGATATCTGTATCAATATACGCTAAGAATGACCGGACCCCGACAGGCAAACACAATTCAAACAGGCAAAAAAAAAAACGTGAAACATATTTTAGAAATGTACGCCCGATATGCAACTGTTCCTGCACTAAATCGTATTTAAATACCCGTTAGTTCCAAGGGATCTCTCGATTGTCCATAAATAAGAAAAAATATCATTACAGAATTGCCCCTCGCCCGTGTGTCTCCCATTGGACGATTGTACGAATCTTGTAACACAGACCAGGATGTTTAACGGAAACGTGTGTCCATGGTGCCCGAAATGTATGGACGACCAACAGGTGAGAATTTTAGCTCAAGCTACACATACGTAGGAAGTAATATTATGTTTTATAATGTGAAAGCTTTTGCACGGGTATTTGCACGGAATGAAATGGGGAATAGTCTAATTTATCAACATGAAAATAGGCTCTTTGAAAAACCTTAGGCCTTATAGCATATTTTTATATCATACATATCATACTATTCTTTAGGACCCAGGTTGATAACAATCATACAAAAATGTAGATCTGGCGAAACTCAGCAATTTAAACTTGTAGTTAACAAGGAAATACTATCAAGAGTCTCCATCACCAGTGTGCAGCTTGGGCGTTATGTATTCGAGTTGCGATCATGTGAAAGACAGAGCGGATGCCACCGAATAGAATATATAGCTAGTAGAACTAATAACACATGTTCTCAAACATGCATTCGGTAAATACTCTCTCGTTCGGGCTTCTACTCTTTTCATCTGGCGGTCACATAGTTCATCATTGTCCATCAGATGACTTGAAAGGGCTATTACATCATCAATATGATATATTTGTATCTAATATCACTCAAACTGGTGGTACGGACTGGTTGGTCATGTCCATCTATTTTTCGAACAACGCAAGGTGACCCTTATAGTTTGATCAGTTTGTTTCATGCAAGCGTTAAAGTGACACTGTTACATGTATGATACATGTATATTGCATTTTTCATTTGTTGTTTTGGAATCCCCCGTATGGGGTTTATGCAAATAAAGAAACTTCTAAACTTCTGTCATTCTCGATGTTCACATAAACACCTACAACAAGAGCGTGGCTAGGATACAAATCTTCACCGTGATCGCTTTTGGTTCCTGTGATGTTTTTAGAAATATGAAGTCAGTATATTTGTTTATGGTTCATATGATTTCTTATAAGCTTATTTCTGTTTGATCTTCATATTTCCTTTTAATTGTGGATATGAATTAATATATGCACAAGTACAGGAAGTCTTTCATTTTTTGTAATTGAAATTGACGCCATCAAACGTTTGACCAGCAGGTGCAGATCTAGATGACTGCAGATCTAGATGACCATAATGGAAATAAATTGACGTCACAGTACAGCGAGAGACAGATGGTATTCAGTGCGACCTCTTGAAGTAGAGCCACAACTGAATCATTGTACTTTAATGTAAAAACCGATGATTTAAGGATTGTATGCAATATGAGGTTAGGTGATGTCACCTAGGAATTGCGATAACGTTATGTTGGAATATTTCCGATTCTATTAGTCTGATGTATTTGTAACTTATCATTTTGCTAATCTATTTCATTATGTACACTACATAAAAGTTTGTTTCCGAAACAGAAGTACTTAAAATAAATAAGTATACAATGGCAATAGGTTACCATGGGTTGTGTTTCAGAAATTCTAAGGGCTATGTGATTTTAATTACTGAACATGCAGTATAAATGAACCTTGTGCATTGAAAACATCAATATTACTATTTAAATATCCGGAAAATAACAAAAAAGGTACTGTTTGCTATTGTAACTAATTGTATGTTTGTATTGTTGCTATCGGTAGTAATCAAGTCCCGGAAGTGACATTCAATTAACGAAGAGTGAGTGAGTTGTTGAATAGGATTTAGCATCGCTTTCAGCATTATTTCAGTCATATCGCGACGAACCAACCAAGCACCCCTCACCCCCCTCAGCCAAGTTGGGTTCCTGTTGCTTCAAAGAAGAAATATTTGAAGCAACATGCATCCAGACACCATTCATCCACTCTATAAACACTGAGGACAGCACACAAGACGCAGACATGACGCTTACATGGTGCAAGAAAGACCTTGTGATATTATAGATCTAGACATCACATTATCAAGTTCCTGTTTCTCTCAGTAAAATGCATTGAAGCAACAGAAACCCTTGCCCCCACCAACCAACCGCACTATAACAGTATTTTCTTTATTTTGGGATTACACTATATTAGTATAGCAACGATTCTAGTGCAGAAAGCCCTATATGTCAGCGATCTAAACCCGACATACAGTACTGGCGATTAGGTGCCTTACTCTGGGAGTCGCTGGTACGAATCCCGCTCGGGACTCGACCAGTTTTCTGCACTAGAATCTGATAGAAAAGATGGTGTAACCCCAAAATATAGAAAATACTGTTATACGATCACTTTCCAAATAACAAAAGATATCTTCCTATGTATTCAGCTATGGGAGCTGTGTCATTACGACCATCAGAGGGGTATTGTATATTCGCTTTCAAGACTACCGGTCTGCTACCTCCTATATTTGTGGAAAGCCCGTTGCACGAGTGGTTTAGATCGCCGACATATAGTGCTGAAGATTAGGTGCCTTACTCTGGGAATCGCTGGTTCGAATCTCGCTCGGCACTCGACCAATTTTCTGCACCACAATATCTGTTATTTTAATCCCAGAATAACGAATCACTTTCTAAATGACAAAACAATATCTTCCTAGGTATAATGTCAACGGAATGCAAAACATCAGAATTTTAAGAATAACGGAAAGGGAGATATGCTATTATTGGTGTATGCAATCAATATTCTTAGAACATCTCACCAGAGTCCATTTGCATGCGAGATATCACTACACAAGAAGATTCGTTTCTCATACATTTGAGAGACATTTACAACGATTATACGACGACTTTACAGCGATTATTATGGATTAAGAATACTGATCAGCGATACGGATTTTATATTTTTGGAACATCATGATGTCTTGTCGGCATCATTGAAAACTCTTGACCGCTTCTCTCTTGCAGGAATCTAGCCTATGTTGATGTATACTATGATTGTTCTTTTGCATTTGGTGCTAATACTGTTATATGGAATAGGTCTTTGGATTATGAACGCGGATATTCTTTAATAGACGACGGCTGAATTATGAATGACGGACTAGACGCTTGTAATTCGTCAGCATTCAAACTGCAGTAAATGTTTTGTAAATATACATTTTTGCGTAGTGTATATCCTTGGAGTGCAGAACCAGAGGGAATATTTGTATGAAATCAATGCCAAAATAAAATCAGAATAAAAATGACTTGTATCTCTTTCGAAAATGACGATTTTGGGTTTCTCTTCAACGGGCCAAACAGGACAATATCATTTTGTCCCGCTTTCACTAAATGTTGAAATTTCAAAACTGAAATTTCTTTTATTGTCCTCTAATCAAGGTGATGGTGCGGGGAAGGGGGCTTGGGGGGAGAAGAAAGAAGGATAATTTGGAAGCTGTACATTTCGGAAGAACTTCATTTTGCTTGTAAAATTGGACCTGCACCAATATAATTATCTTGATTTGTGTTGAATTTCGCAAGTTTTCTTCGTGAAATTAATGACAGCATACTTATCTTCATGATCGAGATGCTGGACACAGCAGGTTGATGGACACGCGCGAAAGTGACTGACCGGGAAGTCGGAAACTGCGGAGAAATATCAATTATCAGTTTAATGAATAGTTAAATAGGTCCAGGTGTGTGCGTGCATGCATCTCATGTATGCAATGAATGTGAGCCTCCTTTCGCAATGTGTGTTTCGACTCATAAATTGGTATTAGGCGTCAGCTTCGACATACGATATACAGCCGTCGTCCGTAAAAGGATTTCTGGGTCAATAATCGAACTACATTTTCGGTATGACTTTTAGCATCAGCACCAAATGTGTATGATTTGAAAATATGAAATACATCATTAGTTTTCTTCAAATCCAGTATACTTCACTGCGTCGCTAATATAGGGAGTGCTAGGCGATCATCTATACAACATTTAGAGGAAACGGGGTGTCGACGAGGAAGCTGCGAAAACATACCTCTACATTTCTTAATGATGACCAATCGGTTCCACAAAAACATGTCCCATCTTCATTTACTTCAAGGGTGAGAACAATTGTGTCGGTCTAATCCAATCAAGGTGCAATTTGCATGCGTACCAAATTATGCAAGATTGTCACAACAGCATAAAGCGTGACTATAGATTATAGCAAGCATATCGTATTATGAGCATTTGTATATTGGTCAAAATTATCATTGGTATTACGAAATAGGACAAGATCCAATAAATAAAATACCTGACAACGAAACCAAGATCAAAGGTTACAAATTGTAGTATAACGATGGTGTTATATTTGATATAAACTAATAGCCTTTTTGCATCGACTAATTACACTCCATCTCCGACTGCATAACATATAGCTGATGCTTGCTTGGATGTAGGTGTGAAGAAGATCGTGAGATAAAACAATCTTTGGATTATGCCGCTAGTGTACCATATAGATTCAATATTTGTCTATTTGTCACTGTATTAGTGGTGTTTTCGAACTGATGGAATACAGTCGAACTCATCACAACATAGATATACAGCACAAGGTATTATTTAGTACGATCACGAGTTACATTTTGAAACACTAGTGTGCTCATTAACCAGTCGCTGGTGTTATGAATATTACAAATTAAAGAATGTGACTCAACAGATAGGACGATCAAATGACGCATTGTTCTAATGACAGTAGTCCATGAGCCAGAGTCGAAACTGGTACCACCTGAGGTGGCAAATTCTAGTAATGTTTTTTGAAAAGGTATATGTCTGTAGATGTTATCCATGTGTGATAACCGTTGCAGATCGGCAGCTTAAGGGTAGTATACCACGCCTTTTCAACACTACCCCTAAACCCAACTTGAGGGGTGGGGTATGGTCCCTCGGATATTTTTCTTACACTTCCCTATAGAGATCTAAAACTTCGCACACTTTGGGCATAG
>JAVTVY010026115.1:0-114060 GCA_036873755.1 Hanleya hanleyi | reverse complement strand
AGCCTTCAAGACCAAGGCACGTTTATTGTTGGACCGGGTGAAACAGAATGCCGATATGAGTTGGAACGCTGAAGGAAAACTGCTGATTCGAAACAAAGTGGTGCCGGGGTCTCATATGACCGATTTGATCAACGATATGGTACGTTCTCGCAAACACTCTAATCCATCGGGCTGGGAAGTCTTTGCTCAGGGATTAAAAGACATACACACCCCTCAAGAATTGGTAGGGAATCCTAACCGTTGGGCCTTTATGCAGCAATCGACCCGACACCAACCTCCACCCTCCTCCTCTTCTTGGTACTCCATGTCACCGCCGCCGCCGCCGTCCAAAATACCACAACCACGACGGGGACGTAGCCGATCTAAGTCAACGCGACGATCACAACGCCGAGGTAAGGCGCCCAAGACCTGGGGGGGCCCTTACTGGGAACCCTACTAATAACTCCTATAAAAACCCGGTGCAGAAGCCAGAACAACTCAGTCGTCATGTTTTACCTGACGTTGCCCAGTAATAGTTCACTCGAAGTGTTTCCTGACAACACCTTGACGAAGTATGTCACTCAATTACCCCAACCGTTACATTTACCTGGACGATGGGAATGTGGACTGGTGGATATTCAATACCCTTACTCATGGTACAACGTACAAGACCAAGAAGTATGGTACGAAGTGACCTACCAAGGTAAAATCTACAGACTGACTCTCCCCGAAGGCCAATACGATACGCCCCAGAAGTTCAGTCAGGGTCTGATGGCCTTGTTGGAGTACAAGGCTCTAAAGGAGAGCACGGATAGTGCAACACGCCTGATAGCCTTTCGCTTCAAGAAAAACGTGTTCTTCGATGTCAACGTACACAACGACAAGAGCTCTATCATGCTGAGCCCTAACGTGGCTGTGAAACTCAGTCCTACACTACAGCAAATGTTACGGCTGCCTGACAGCGTCTACACGGGTCCCACCATTGACAACGGTACCATGTTGATGGATATGAAAGTAGGTATGTACGCACTGTACGTCTACCCGGACGCAGTGGACAGCCATATTGTGGGTGATGTGAACACACCTCTGTTACGGGTGGTGCCCATTAGCAAGACGTATGGCGATCAAGTCAACCAGAGTTTCAACCATATAATGTACCTGCCCGTACGACATACCGATATCAACACGATCACGGTGGATATAAGAGATGACACGGGACGTCCGATCGCATTCGAACGAGGAAAAGTGGTGCTGACACTTCATTTCCGACAAGCCCGCTCTCCTCACTTCGTATAATGTGCGTGCCTTACCAGTGCCATACGCCCAGCTATGCCGACTACTACAAGAAACAAACGGGCGGAGGCTTGCCCATGTTTAGCGGTGCACGCATGCAACGAGGTCACGGATTGGGGAACATACTGGGCAGCATTGTGAAAACGTTTTTACCCTTGGTGACACGGGGTGTCAAAGCGGTAGGGAAACAAGCGGTACGCAGTGGATTGCGCGTGGCCGGTGATGTGATGGGAGGCACAGCACCCCGACAAGCCTTCAAACGACGGGCTAAAGAAGCGGGCGGCGTCTTGATCGCCAAAGCCCTTAAAAGACAAACTCCGACACAGCGAAGAGTCATTCGACGTCCAACACACCGACGACGCACACCCCAGAGGAGGACTAAGCCACAGAAGAAGAATAAGAAGAAGAGGAGTAGTAGGAGAGACATCTTCGCATAATGGCATTCATTCACTCCGAGTCGTGTCCGTCTACCAACAGTGAATTGGATTTGTGGACTATTCCACCCACCCAAACCAGTGTAGTCGAAGGACGTTGGGTAGAACATCGACCCCTGGCTAGCCTGACGGGGGTGGGCCCCGTGGAATTTACCATTGAAAACAAAGATACGGCCTACCTGGATTTAGCCCACACGTACTTGTACGTGAAAGCCAAAATAATGGACAACGACGGGACGCCCATAGCGGAC
The DNA here is from genome assembly GCA_036873755.1 of Hanleya hanleyi. NCBI lineage: Eukaryota > Metazoa > Mollusca > Polyplacophora > Lepidopleurida > Hanleyidae > Hanleya > Hanleya hanleyi. Next base: position 112,103 of record JAVTVY010026115.1, on the reverse strand, counting down.
GATGCGGTAGTAAGCCCGGTGAATCTTTGGCTGCACTCCTTGTTCCAACAGGTGGATATAGGTCTGAACGATAAACTCATCAGTACGTCCACCAATACGTACCCGTACCGAGCCTACATGGAGAAGCTGTTGTCGTACGGCAGTGATGCCAAAAAATCACACTTACAAGCTCAGCTGTACTTCAAGGATACACCCGGAGTCATGAACAGCCTGATGGGTGCCAATAATGGATTCGTCGTACGCAAAAGAATGGCAGCCCAAAGCAAGTCCATCGAGATGATGGGACGACTGCACGCCGATCTGTTCCTGCAAGACCGCTACATGATGAACGGTGTATCCATCAAGATCAAGTTGATCCGTTCCTTACCCGCGTTCGCCTTAATGGGCGGTGGAGTAGGGGGTGTCAATTACAACATCGTCATTGAAGATGCAGTCCTGTTTGTCCGTACGGTAGATTTGCAACAGGGCGTGTTGCTGAGTCATATGGAAGCCTTATCGAAAAAACCAGCCCTGTACCCCATCCGACGCGTACAGACCAAGGTGTTCTCTGTGCCAGCAGGTACGATGATGGCCAACCGTGAAAATTTATTTCTAGGGGATCTTCCTAAACGTCTTACCATGGCGTGTGTGACCAACACCACTTTCAATGGAAATTGGGCTGAGAATCCGTTCAACTTTGAACATTTCAACATCAACTTTGTGGCACTGCACGTGGCCGGCCATCAAATTCCAGCCCGTCCATTACAACCGGACTTTGCTAACAAAAACTATGTGCGGACCTACCTGAACCTGTTTACAGCCACAGGACAAAACAACCAGGACGAAGACAATACCATCACTCGAGACGACTTTAGCCGTGGGTACACATTGTTCGCCTTTGACCTCACCCCCACCTTGGAACACGATCATCAACTGGCTTTGCTGAAGAAAGGAAACCTACGGTTGGAACTGCGTTTCGCCACCCCTCTAGCCCACACCATTAACGTGATTTGCTACGCCGAGTTTGATAACGTGATCAGCGTGGATCAGCAAAGAAACGTGCTGTGTGACTACGCCAGCTAAGAGTCATCATCATCATGGATACAGAGCAGCTGATGGGCATACTCCAGCGAGATCCGAAGATCCCCTTTCGAGGTGTGTTTCCACGCAATGTGTTTCCCACCCACTCCACCACCCCAGCAGCCTACATCCTGAATACAGACACGAGGAGTCGACCCGGTGAACATTGGATAGCCGTGTACGTGGACACCCTAGGCCAAGGCGAATACTTTGATTCCTACGGACTTGCACCCCTACATGCCAATTTGGTGAAATTCATGGACGTCTCTACTACAGAGTGGCGTTGGAATACTCAAAGATTACAAGGACCCTTGAGTAGTGTGTGCGGACAGTACTGTGTGTTTTATCTCACTCACCGGAGTAGAGGACATTCTATGCCAACCATCGTACACATGTTTGATGATTATTGTGAAGCCGAAGACCGTGATGTCCTCGTCTATGACTGGACGGCCTCTCGTTTTAATGTGCATGCTCCATTTCTCTGGTTAACTTAAAAATGCACTGCGCGCGCGCAGGCCGCTTGTTTATTATTATCACGTTATTGTTATGACGTTGTTGTTCTGACGTTCATTGATGTTGAATAAAAGATGAAAAAACACAAAAAAATGATTTGACTTTTTTTTTTTTTATTTAAGTCAACAAGAAGGGTTACACTATATATACAAATAGAATACAGGGTACAAATAGTAGTGGTATGTACACATAGAATAGTAGTGGTATGTATATACAAGTGGTACAAAAAAATTCTGTCAGGAGTAGGATTCGAACCTACGACAGCATTCGCCGACCAGTACTTACATACCGGCGCCTTAGACCACTCGGCCATCCTGACTTTTACAGTTTTATAACTCGTGTATCAACAGTTATAGTTCGACATTGTTCACAAGTCCAAGTAGGTGGTGCTCACACCGTCGGCCAACACTTTTCGTTTCGGATAAAAGAAAGTAAAGGCGTCTCGTTGCTGGATGTACGTGCGCATCTGGTGGTCCACCACGCGAAATCCTCGGTTAGTGCCACTCGCACTGGCCTGGCTTTGCAGCACGTTCAAGTACAAGGCTTTGTCGATGTTGGGATCGCGCCGGCTCACTCCTTTGCAGCTAAACTTATTTTCCTCTCCTCCTCCTCCTCCGTAACAGTAATACGTCTTGGAGGAGAGCGCAATCATAGCATCCCCACTCCACTCCAGCTTGAACAGGCCCGGCGTACGCTTATCGTACTGGTAATGGTCACGTCGAGGTAGCCACTGGTCGCGTTCCGCTTCATACTGGGCCCGTAACTCCGGTTTCACCAGGGACTCCCAATCCGCATTAGAGACGGCCATGTAGGCCGAGTCGGTATCCATCTCCATGAGTTGCCAGTCTGAGGGATTAAAATAGACACCCATGAAGTCATAGAGAAACTGCAGCATCCTCAGCTTGGCCACCTGGTATACCATACATCCAATCTGCAGGGGTAAGTTGTACCGGATAGTCTTCTTGGCTGAAGTGACTTCATACGTGTCGTCATCGATGACCTCCACGGACCGAAACAGAGGAGAATTCACTTTTTTGCGGGCTTGGGCAGTAGTACAAATGTTCACGTTGACGTGCTTATCCTGGTTCGTAACCGTTTTTCCGTAATAACCATTGCCAGTCAACTTCCAACATTCACCGATGATGGCCTCACTCGGGTATTCATCACCTTGACGACGGGCCGACGTCACGATGTCGGCATTCTCCGCAAAACAAGCGTCAGGTACGTACTGTATCACTTGGTATATTTGAGTAATTTCCAAACCGTGGTTCATGTACCACTGCAGTAAGGGGGTGCCCAGCAAGATTTTCTCGGCCCACATACTACCAATCAACATGCGTCGAGGTTGAGGCAAACACTCGTGTTGCTCCGCATAGGTCCTCATGGTGTCCCCAATATCCGCCCGACCCACCAGCGTGTTCTTAAAGATGGGAGGGCACTGGGCGAAGAGAGGCTTGAGAGTGTCAGGAACATGCAAATCACATTCCACAAAGCCGTAGAGGTCCCCCGAACGAATGGCGTCCAACATCTGTGGCAGACTCAGAAGTCGCCGACGACTCAAGGGGTACTCGCGCTCTTTTAGGAAACGTCGTAAATGGGGTAGGGCCTGACACATCGTGTGAAATTCACACTCCCACATTTCAATCAGATGGTATCCTCTCTCTTTCACATAATCACCGTTCGCCACCACTTCTTCCCGTAATTCTTGCGGTGTTTTTCCACGTCGCTCGTTGAAGCGTCCAGCGCTGAAATGGCATTCGTGGCCGTGCCAATAGCAACCGTAAAATTGGAATACGGTGGGTGTGCTACCCACCAGGGCAAACCCATCGACGGGAAGTCGACGATCTCCTATGCGCTTCTCTGTGGCGTTGGTCTGGTGTCGTATATAAATCGCCCGTCGATAGGCTTCCCAATCCAACCACTGATCAGCCAGATGCTTGTAGGGTGTACGTTGCGGTGTAAAATGCCGACCTTCCGCCAACCAACGTGTATAATGGCCACTGGGCATAGGTTGGGCCAGCGACCACAGGTACAAGGCATTGGCATCGAAACCGATGATCTTAGCACAGGGTTTTCCACTGGGGAGAGTAGTGACGTCCTTCTCGTGATAACGGTGAAAAATAAGACTCGGGCCGCCCACAATGTTCTGCTTTAGACAATCATGCATGTCTGCATCTTTTTGCTGTATCAGCGAGAAGTACGTAGCACACTCTTGAAAAAGATGGCGAAGCGCCAGACCCGGTAAACTCAAGCACTCCTTGAAGATGTCGACGTGCATTTGGCGACGAATGAGTTGCACCATTTTCTCGGCCGCTTCCAGGAAAGGAACCACATCTAGGTTATTATACCATATCAGGAAATCTCGCAAGGTCTGCATATGTTCATCGTTCCATACCTGCTGTAGTTCCCGGTACGTGTCTTCCGGACATTCCACTTGCTTCAAATCATCAAAGAAGGCGTGCTGGGGTGGCAACTGTGTTTCCTGCAAACGGTCGAGCGATGATATATACGTGTAAGGGAACCTCCCTTTGGTTTGTGCACAGTTATAGGCCTTGACCCACTGATCATAGCTACAATTAGGAGCTAAATAGTTCCTAACATCCAGGAAATGCAGTGATGTGGTAGTGAGGGCCATATGATTATTGATCTTCTTGATCACGGACTTGATGGTATTAGCCTGGGCCAAGTAAGGGTAGAGAAATTCCTTCACCATGTTCAAATCATAACGTCCCGAGTTGAAGCCGAGCACCGGTAACTGGCCTAGGTATTGTAGGAAGCGCACTTTCAATTTCTCCGCATACGGTTTCGGTAAAGGCACATCCTGCGACTGCAGGGGCTGCGACTCGGGCTCCGACTCGGACTCTGACTCTTCATCGTCGCTGAACGATACACCGGGTATAGGAATGCGGTCGTCCAGTTGGTCCAGTACGTCCTGAAACTTGGCCACCAACAATTCCGTTCTAGCCGCACTGACTTGCTCTAAATACTCCATCATGCGGGTGATCAACTCATGGGATTCCCCCGTGGACACGAAACACACCGGAGCAGCGTCATAGCCAGGTACGTTGCTGGAAATACTGACACTCAGAGGAATATGGCGCTGCGTCCACTGCGTTTTCGCTGAAAACATGTCCATGGGCTCCAACAGGGCCTCAAAATCGTAACACGCCCGGTAGGGAAAATAACGGTCCTCTTCCGGTATGATGATACCCTCATCGGCCAGTTCCTGGAAAATAGTAGGCGTATTATGATACACTCCACCCGGATATACTCGCTTGACACTGTTGTCACAGATTTTCTCGTGGCGATGTAAGTGGTAAGACTGTTTAAACACGCGATGGCATTGGGCACAACTGAAAGACTGAGCGTACTGGCTCATATTGTAGATGAGCGAAAAATGACTCACGCCATTGTCGTCGAACACATTGACTTTCATTGTAGCAGCATACCGTTCTGTTGAACGACGAACCAATTCAGCCACAAATGTATCCTCGTCCTCGCATCGTAATCGGTATACAAAGATATTGATGTTGAACAGTGTTTCCACGTCATCCAAATTCTTGAACGGCACTCCACGGAAGTGCCGCTTATCCAAGTCTTGCTGCTGTAAATACTGTTCCCAATAGGCATTGGCCACTCTGTCACAAGCCTGGGGGTTACACTCATCCAGATGCACGGCCAAACACCGAAACAGACATTTCCGGTCTTTGTAGGGCCCATGTACCCCACGCGTTAATGCATACAGTCCGTGTCGATGAAGCAACCACGGGGGTAGTAGTACAGGAGCACCGATAGGATGATCTCTCATTTTCGTGACGAAAAATGTGACGTTGGTCACCATTTTCACAAGCCATTGGGTATTGGGGCGTTGCAACCGGGCCCATTCCAATGGATCCAACGTAGTCAATTGGTCGATGAGTGGCTCCAGAGAAATCGCATCCGTCACCGTGAACGGCTGATCAAACACATAGATATTATTGCTGGGATAATAATACCGCACCTGATCCGTCGCCTTGTGCCGTAAAATGTACCCGAATGTCATATTCAACTTGAACGCTGTCACCTGATCTTTGAAAATGTTCTCGGCATAGGTAGACAGATACGTGAGGTCCTGCAGCCGAAAGTTATACAAGTCCAATAGACGACGGTCACGGTGAAAACAATGGCGTATGGTAGCCCAGTGACGTTGATAAATGTCCCTGACACGCTCATCTTCAGGCAAGACTTCAACCGGAGGTGCTGCTGGATCCCAGGGAAAATCTTCTCCACGTGTCATGCTTTCGCCTCATACAAGCGGATAGGCAAGCAGGCAGGCAGGCAAGTAGGCAGACAGGCTGGTCAGGTCAGTCAGGTAGGTAGTGCAATGTTCTAAAAATCGACTCCTTTTATACGTTTTTCTACAAGCCGCCATCTTGAAACCCACCACCCACCAACCACATGCCGCCATCTTGAATCCCACCACCCACCAACCACATGCCGCCATCTTGAACCCACCACCCACCAACCACATGCCGCCATCTTGAATCCCACCACCCACCACCAACCACATGCCGCCATCTTGAAATCCCACCACCCACCACCAACCACATGCCGCCATCTTGAATCCACCACCCACCACCAACCACATGCCGCCATCTTGAATCCCACCACCCACCACCAACCACATGCCGCCATCTTGAATCCCACCACCCACCACCAACCACATGCCGCCATCTTGAATCCCACCACCCACCACCAACCACATGCCGCCATCTTGAATCCCACCACCCACCACCAACCACATGCCGCCATCTTGAATCCCACCACCCACCACCAACCACATGCCGCCATCTTGAATCCCACCACCAACCACATGCCGCCATCTTGAATCCCACCACCCACCACCAACCACATGCCGCCATCTTGAATCCCACCACCCACCACCAACCACATGCCGCCATCTTGAATCCCACCACCCACCACCAACCACATGCCGCCATCTTGAATCCCACCACCCACCACCAACCACATGCCGCCATCTTGAATCCCACCACCCACCACCATCCACACACCCCACGTGACCACAATACTCGCTTCTGATTGGCTACCTCCACGTGACCTCCACAAAATATGCAAATTTCCGGGGTCAATGTTGTTCAATTTCCCCTTTGTATACTACTTACGCAATAATGGATGCGATAGTTCCGATAACCTAAAAATAGAACACGCGACAATGAATTTAATTACTTATTATAAAGTATGAAAGAATAGTATTCATCGATATACACATATGGAATAAAGCAGCTTCTTGAAACTTACTTTCTCAACTTATCGAAGTTAATACTCACATAATTGAAATATAACCAAACAAAGCCGCGGATTTACACAACGCGTAGATGCAAGGTCGTGTTCAGGAATAATCGGTAAGTGATCAATTTCGAAATAATTGTGCTCACAAATTAAGGAGTCCAGTTAATATGATCTAGTTGATTCGCTAATTGAATTAATGTTCAAAGTTTTTCACGTGTCCGAATTTTAATATCGCTAGGCTCGGTTGCTTGTAATATCACACAATTCGTTGTTCAGATTGTTGATACATGTATCAGTTTCCCGCCAACCTGTGAAGTTTCGTGGAATTGTCTAAATATCATCTTCATCGTGGGTATGGTGATGCGTTGTTCCTGGTGTCTTTATTCGCTCATTATTAAGCTGATGCCGGCTATCAATCTTCTCTCTCTCTTACTTGAAGCTGGCTACGTCACAGAATTTCCTGGAAAGCCTAACATTTCGCTATCTTGGTGTGTGCTTGAAGGAGTATCTCAACCGAAAAAAAACAACAGAAAATTATCTTATACACAAAATATACCAAGTAGGGAATGCAGTCAAAATGACGCTCACCTAACAATGGTTGATCGAATAAATTAAAATTCCCACTAATGCCTGTTTTTAAATCTGAATACTTAATTGCGTAATCGAGGCGAGGAACGAACATTAGATATCCTTACTAAGTTGTTAATATTCAAATTAAATACAAACAAAACACGAAACTTTAATACGAGCGTGACTGGAGGCTTGCTATTAATACAAATAATAAAGGAACACTACATAATATCTCAAAGATATATCTTGAAAATGAAAGACGTTTAGACAGTTTAGAAGTTAGACAATCATGACAACAAAACAGAGAACCAATACGATGCGATACTCAGCTCATATGGAACAATTGCAGGTCGCTGGTAACATCTTATCTGAAAAAAGAACTCGAAAACCATGATTAATATTACCGGCACAAAATACAACTCTGCAACAAATAAAGTGCGGGCCGATTAAGTATATTGATTGGAGTACCTAGCAAAGATAATGTGATTAATTACCATCAGCAAATATACATTTCAAAGTGATTAGATCTGGAAATTCAATGAACTTCAAGCTCATAGCTCATTAATCTATTTTCATTTGCATATAATTTAAATATGTCAGATAAATTGTATGGTTCAAACTAATATTTCTGAAATCGGTTCATGCATAGTTAATTGGCCTGTAGGAATGATCAGAAACCAGTATGGATTGCGTCAGGTGCAAAACAAAAAATATATTTTCAAACTCGTAACAATGTTATGTGAAGTCACAACACCTGATATAAAACTAAATGCACAATTTCTAAATTACTTCGAGTGAGCGATTACTGTTGATTTGGTTCAGATTTTTTCCTTTTGTCTGGAGGTGCTTTCTCTGTTTGATCGTAGTCTGAAGCTAGACTCCAGCAGCACAACACTAAATCTTTAGAACAACAAATATAATGCATAACTTCCCCACAAAGTAGTCTAAACCAATACAACCATGTAAACGAAGGGAGCGCTTAGGGATAAAATCATTTCCAGAATGAAAACAATGCTAGACGACTTGATTGAGCGTATTTTCCGACAAGTCTTTGTTTCATGTACGGGGATTTCCCTATACTATTGTTTGTTGAGTCACCTCCTGGAGTTGCTTTACCAATCGCATTCGCAAATTTTACGTAATGAGCAGCAGTACTAAAAGCTTTCTGGCTGTAAAAGCAAATTTCACAACAAAAGCAGGAAAAAACTAATTCCTGTCAATACGTTTGGTGAAATGCATTGTTGTCAGTATCTCTTTGTGTATACCTATTTGCAGTTTCTGTATACAAATCTAATTGCTCGCTTGTGTTATCTCCGTCCCTTTTCTCGACTATCCCAGGATTATTTCGCGTCAAACCAGTACTGGAAATTGGCAATTCACGTAACAGAGTTTCGGTATGCCTTTGATCACGGATATCGATGTCGCCAGTCAAATTAGTGAAAGGGATAGCACATTCTTGTCCATTCAACTTTTTTGACTCACCGAGCAGGTCAATGTTTTCTGAATCGTAGTCTTGTATAGAAAGATCTTGCTGATCCACTCTAATCGTTGTGTTTGACACTGAGTTCTTAGGTGTGTCTCCATTAGCTTTGTTCTCATTTACGTCACTTAGGCTTGCTATGGTACAAAAACTATGCACAGGTGACTCAATTGTAGTATGAGAGTTTTCCAAGGTATGAGATATTTTGAATGCCTTTTTTTCAATGTCGCAGACTTTCGTTTAATGACAATGCCGACTTAGTGAAAGGCGTAATTTTTGCACAACGCGGATAATGAATAGACAACAAAGCCTTTCGTTCGGAATTTACCTGACAACGTTTTTTGAAGCTGAAAGTTTCCTGTGTCGACGCCTACTACGCTTTCTCTTTCTGCGTGTTGAATTATCAAGCCCATTATCTGCGTCTCCATAATGGACATCTAACCGTATAAATGTGGCGGAGGTACTCGTTGACAAAATGGATTTAAATTTCCTGCTTGGAAACTACAATTTCTAGCTTACAGTTTTGTACAATTTACAATCGTATGTCCCTTAAATTTGCAAAAAATACAGAAAGGTCGTGTATCACGTCTTTCTGGACGAAATTTGACTGGATGACCAATACGCAAACAGTAAAAACAGATTGGTGATCCGTCCGATTACATGCGTCTAGTCCGTCATTCATAATTCAGCCGTCGTCCATTAGAGAATATCCGTGTCCATAATCCAAAGACCTATTCCATATTCCACATAACAGTATTAGCACCAAATTCAAAAAGACAATCATAGTATACATAAACATAGACTTGTTTCCTGCAAGAGAGAAGCGGTCAACAGTTTTCAACGATGCCGGCAAGACATCATGATGTTCCAAAAATATCAAATCCGTATCGCTGATCAGTATTCTTAATCCTTAATATTCGCTGTAAATTCGTCATCTAAAGAATGATGTATCTCAGTCACGCTTTGATTGTGACCTGTTCATATGAGTACCATGAGGATCTTGAAGTACATGGGTTCATATGGCCCCTAGTCCCGGGTTAAGCGGAATTAGACGCAAGTTACGAAACGTAACGCCATAGATCTTGCATGCTACGCTCGTATTTTACTATCAGCATGCGATATTTATCGCCAAATTTGAGAACCTTTGAGCGGAGGCGCTTGGTGGTGTAGCCCTGTTTTATAAGTTTCTGCAACAATGTTTTGTGACGTTGATGTGTCACCCAAACGACATTTAGTCAGAGCATCATCTAAGCTAGTGGGTCTTAGAGAGATAACATGAGATCTGAGAATCGGTTGAAGCCCATTCATAACAACTTACAAAATATCTGATTCACATTTGTTTGCCTTTTTACAGAGTTCCAGAATATCCATAATATATTTCTCGAAGGTTCCTTCGGGAGCTGCTTGCGTGCAAAGTTTGCTGCATCCATGGACCATTTTAACATGAGATTGTCAAATCTATCTTCAAATGCGGATTTAATAAAAGATAAATCGTCCTTAACTTGAAAAGAGAGACCATCACAAAGCAATCAGCAGAATCAGTTAAATGTAAAGGGAAATAGTCTTTTGTTCCGTTGTTCAACCGTAAAAAGCTGAATATGACTCGAAACGGGTAGAAAGACGTCTAAAATTCACTACCGTATCTGAATTTCCTGAAAACGCTTTAAGAGCAGGGATTCCGCTATTTCCTGGTAAAAAATGAGGATTTTGCTCCGCAATGTGTGCAGAAATATTCGACAATCCTCTAAATACGGACAGAATACCATTTGAATCACCCATTATGTTACCTGACTTACATGTATTACCGAACTTGACCTAATATTTCTACCGTCATCTGAAGTTCTGTAGCGAGAGGAATTCCTCTTAACGCATTATTTTGGAACATCTTTTTCTACGTAACTTCGATACTGTATAATAACTCAAATAACCTATAAATAAACCGTATTTCAAATCTCGCTCTGCTACCAATCTGTTACGAAGCTCTCTCTAATGCCTAATCTGCTATGCCCAGCTTAGGAAGACTTTCCTATGATGTATATTCAGCAGAGATACAGAGATACCAGATACGCAGCGGAAGATACAAAACATAAACGGAAGCTTTCGTAACAACAGAATATCAAAATATATAGATTACGACAGATACTGGAGATTCTGATACGGTTTAATATTGTATACGATTTATTATATATACTAGAAATATAAAGTTACTTACAGATGAATAGTTTATAGGTCATGCTCAGATGATATGTAAACACGTCGTCTCTACTCGGTTTTCAATGCCGAACTCTAAAGGAATATACGTGTGATCAATCCGGGTTCCGAGGCCGTACTATATAGAAAGTAAGATTGAAACTCGCGGTTCAAGAGTGGAACACATAGACGTGTTCCTCCTGGGCGTGACAAGTAGCATATCATCTATAAGCATGTGTACAAGAACAGCGGGCATATCTGCACGAACGATTGATTACAGTTTCATATCTTACCTATTATGGTGACTAATTATGTTAATAACTTTCAAATAAAGAATTAGAGTATATATCAAATATAACCCTTGTTACAAAAGGTATAAGTCCAGATATGATGTTCCATCTGGGCTATCAATATATTTTTTCGGATCCAGTGAAAGTGTATATATCCTTCACAGCATTGCAGCGTATCTTATTCACACAAAATCATTAGCATCAAAATAAGAGAATGTTCAAAACAAAAGTATAAATATGACCACAAGCAGGTGTAGTCAGGTAATCCACTGCTATGTGCGACTGCGATAGGCTATGGTACAGGCAAAAACATGAGACTGAATTTTAAAGGCCCGACCACAACTGCAGAATGGAAAGGGTGTGTGTATCCAAAGTGACAGAGATGCAGAATGGAAGCAGTATTTGTAAAAGCCATAACACAGCGATAGAACGGAAACAGTCCTTTTTTATAAAGCAACAGAACTAGAGAACGGAAACACGTTTTTCTAAAGCGACATAGTACAGCCTCAGTTTGAGAAAGCTATATATATATTTCTACAAGGCAACATCACAACGAAACAATGGTAACACTGTTTTGCTAAAGCGACATATTGAGAACATTGTATTTTGCTACAGGGAAACGCCACAACGACATAATGGAAAGAGTCCCTTCAATATAGCGACAAACGACAGAATGGAAAGTTTCTATTTCGACACCGACAGTATATTTTACATCTCTCCCTAAAGCACCAGTTTCAGGAGATTATAATATTCGTAAAAGGCCACACTAGAATGAGAGAATGAAATTTCAAAATTACCGATTAAACTCCCAGAATTGGTGTACAGAAAACGGCGCGCTGAGAGAGCCACCAATGTGTTAATCCGATTTTTGGCTTGCCGCTGTGCCATACACCATCATATACGAGTATAACTGTTGCGCAATTCCCATATCAATCGTGTCAGCTGATACGACATTTTAAAATAATGATGTCTAACTTTACGCTACGGCCGTTGCCGCTGAAAAGTATTGGTTAGAAGTTGAGCTGGAAACTGCATAATTACGGGTTTCATTTGCCGATATGAACTCATAACCCCGTTTAAGATAGACATATATCAAAATAGATCACTTTCTAATGAGAAATTCTCAGTTCTGATCATGGCTGCAGTATACTCCTGTTTCATTTTATTGCTAATTTTGCAGTGCATGGTACACAATTACGTGTCTTTTAAATTACCTAACAAGCAGATTTAGTATCCCTGCTCAATTTGCTTCCAGAAAATATGTTTTATCTACGGTTCATTATATAAGGATACCTTAGGGTATCCTCACACCAACTAAATATTGAGACTGAGAGAGATGAAAACAGGAAACGATTTATCCAACTTGGCGAGATGTACAATTTGTGAGTATCATTATCTGAAGGCGTTTCGTTACCTTTCACACGCAAAAAACTTTATTGCAAAGCCCCCTAAATAACAGTCTTACTTCGATAAAGACCATATCCATAACAAATCATACCTTTTGACCATGTTGTTTTCTATATAAATCATTTTGATATGAATGAGAGAATGTAAGAAATAACATGGATCTCAGTGGGATTTTAGAGTTCAGTCAAAAATATACACTCAACATGCTGTCCCAGAAGAATAATTAAAGGATGAACATGTACCGAATGTAATACTGATTGAAATAAGGCACAAAAATGGGCTCTTTTTTTTCTTTTTTTTTTTCAAATATGTCTACTTACTCTCAAACTGCATTTACTCTGGAAGATTTATTTAACAATCACAAAACGTTTCTCAGGGTAAGAGGTATTTATCTTCCAACCAAACATAACGATATACCAAAAGTATACTGGACCTCCAAAATGCATAAATCACCATACAAAGCTAGATTCATAGCTGGTTCTAGAAACTGCACCACCAAGCTTCTTTCAACCCTGTTGACGAGGGCCCTTCAGGAGATAAAGGCATTTTGGGAAAGGTATTGCGCCACTATTTCTAAAAACTCTGGCATTGAATGTATGTGGATATTGAAAAACTCAAAATGTCTTACGGAAGAACTTGATGCTAAAGGTCACATACCGTACAGACATGTATCCACATGAGATTTCTCGACTCTCTATACAACAATCCCTCGTCAGGACCATATTGACCGTCTAAGTTCATTATAGTATCTGTGTTCAAAAAAACTGATCGTAGATATAATAATGTCGGAAGCCATAAAGCATTCTTCAGCTCTACTACATACAAGAGATATCATTCATGGGATGTTTCTTTGTTTATAGAGTTGCTTGAATTTCTCATTAAAAATATTTATGTGAAATTTGGCAACACAATATATCAACAGCATATAGGTATTCCAATGGGTACTAATTGTGCACCCCTATTGGCTGACCTATATCTGTTCTCTTATGAATATGACTGTATGCAGGCGCTTTCAAAAACCGATCCATTCAAAGCCCGTTTCTTCTCATTCACCAAACGCTATATAGACTATCTTCTCGCTGTGGATAATCGCAATATAAATGACGCAGTGAGGGATATATATCCACCTTCACTGGATTTGAAGGAAACTACAGATAACCCTACAGACGCATCATATTTAGACCTATATCTCTATAAAAATGAAACAGGCCTTCTCTCTCGTCGACTGTATGACAAAAGAAATGATTACAATTTCGACATCGTAAACTATCCCTTTCTGGACAGTAATATTCCAGTGGGACCGGCATATGGCGTATACATATCACGCCTAGTAGCATTTGCTAGATCCAGTGTTAAATGTGACGATTTTAATCAACGTCACAAAACATTCTTGCAGAAACTTATAAAACAGGGCTACACCACCAAGCGCCTCCACTCAAAGTTTCTCAAATTTGGCGATACATATCGCATGCTGATAGCAAAATACGAGCGTAGCGTGCAAGATCTATGGCGTTATGTTTCGTAACCTGTGTAATTCCGCTTGGGGCTAGGGGCCGTATGAGCCCATGTACTATTATATAGGATAAATCACGTGACTTATAGAAAACGAAAAGTAATCAAATAAGCAATTTATTAAGAAGTACTAATGTGAGAAATCAAGTGTTTACTCTGTAAGAATTCTGTTAAGTAATGTCGTCACTGGGTGATTTTGGGTTAAATCGCCCAAGTTGTGGAATCTTATCTCAAGTATAAGTGAAAATTTTCGGAAATGCTATATGTTAAAAAACTAGTTGTGTGTGCTTGCTAACAGAAAAGCCGATCTGACAGAATTTGTGAATCTGAGTTACGGGTCCCAATAGAGGGTGATTAGTAGACAGTGATGTCAGCGCGCTGTTCCAGCTGTCTCCTCTCCAGCGATTGGTCATTCGAAATTAAGTTAAGATTTTAAGTTAATACGTTCTCATTGGATATCTATTTATTATAAGAGCCATCTCAATCTTCATACACCCACGTGACTGTCTCAGCTGAACCTTGACCTAGCCCGGCCTCGTTTTCGATCTTAAAATCTGCCGTCTAACTGGGAAAATATTGTTGTTGCTGCATCATCCAGTAATTGGTCGGTCCAATACTACAGGTTACGGGTCCCAAAAGACAGTTCTGCCTTTCAAGTGACCTGATGTTCCTTGATCAAAATGTTTTGCAGTCGAAAGGGGAATTTTATTAACAATATTCAATTTTTCTGGGTTCAGAGCAGGCGACAGTTCGCCAGATGAAAGTATGTTTGCAATAAACCGAACATTAAAACGGTGGTGGAAAACGATGCCGGAGTACTGACGGTCATATGAACCAGCAGACAAATATGCCGACTGCATATTTTTAAAGCATCACAAGAACCAAAAGTGACCCCTGTGACGATATGTATCCCAGCCACGCTTTGATTGTAGATGTTCATGTGGACATATTGGATTGACATGACCGCACGGCCCCTAGCACCGTCTTGAGCTACTATCCTCTTTTCAAAAGAGCTGTACAGCCTGTTGCTAACGCTGTAGTGTCTGGAAAAATTGACCAATCCAATCTACATACAATTAACAGTTTTTGGTCGATGCGTCATTCGCAAAGAACCAAAATTGCTGAAAGAGAATCGATCAAGACACAACTGACATCTAAGTTTCGGTGTTTTGAAGACGGCGATCTCAAATATTCAAGCGTATAGATATTGAACAAACATAATACCTCTTAACGAAGGACATTGTATCATGACAATATGAAAACAATACATTCAATAAATATTTAATGAACCTATTTGCTTGAATGGAAGGTAATTGTTTGTTTAGAAAGACTACATTTATTCGGAGAACGAGACCTGATATTTCATAATTATGGCGACCGATTTTCACAAACAAAAGATATTATGATTCGATAATTAGTCTCTTCTGAAGTAGTTTTTACGCAGCAAAATATTGACAACACCTGTAGATATTGGACAGAGCTGAATGTCAGGAAATGCCAACGGATATATGCAATATACCTGCATTATTTTCTCCTGTAGAAGCTACGAACTAATAAAACTAAATATCCAATTTGTATATGGTTGTTCATCAGATCAGTTTTTTAACCTTATCCTGGAGGGGGTTGGGATGGGAAAATATTCCTGAAATCATCTCAAGGCATTTGTAAAGCTGCCTTTTTGCTGAAATTGAATTGGCATGAATTTTTGTTGGAGCATATGCGGTGTATGGATACTATTGTTGGAAACTTCATCCTGTTTTGATCAAAAATTTTCATGGTATAGCTCCATAGACTCATTGAAGTGAACGTAATCTACTACCTGAAGGGAGTTATGAGATTCCGCCTTATAAAAGCGTATGCGGTCCATAGTTAAATATTGAGAAGCAAAACAATGTCGCAAAACACCAATCAGTGCAATTCTAAGTAAATTTAAAGTATTGGAAAGCTTACGATAAACGAAAAGACCTATACAAAGTACAAACAGATTAATACTCATAATATATTACAAAGAGACCATGCAGGAGCTAGAGCTCCTTATACATTTGAATTTCTGCTTAAATCCGTGTTTAATTGTATGGCCCAAAAGAATTTCATTCGTAACCTTTTCTGTTCGTCTTGTATTTTCATTTTGAAGAACAGGCAGATTTGAAATTTAATTAACAGGCATATTCTGCGCTCATGAAGCTATATTTTTGCTTACTTTTAAGTGTCTGTATATGCAGGTGTCTAACTTGTTTTCTGTGTACTCTACTCCGCTTGTGTAACGTATCACCCGTATCCCCTATATAATATTTTTGGCAATCGTTGCGAACAACAACACAAATAAGTGAGTAATCACAACATTTGTATATTGCTATCTCCTAACATTTAATGTCTACAACAATTTTCTGAAAATGGCATTTTAATATCTGTCCAATCTGACTGAAATTACTGGCTTACCTATTCATATATGTGTATTGGCTAAGATCACATTATACCTTGTATATATACTGCGCGTATAGAGCTGTTTGTAACTTTGTTCTCTGCTGAAGATGCTATAACTAATAGCGAAATATACAGAATGAAATTGTCATCCCTACTCGGAGTTGCTTTTCTTCTCCAACACAAATAAGGTTTCTTAAATCGCAGCACAAATCCGCGTTTATGTTGAAATTGTAATCGACGTTGCTGAAGTGGCAAGACGAATACGTCTTTCTTTGAGAAAATTGTGTGTCTCCGTTTTGCACAATAAAGCTGACACAATTTGATAAGGTTACTCTGTTTGATTGATATTTCAATGACATAACCGTCAGTCTAGATAATCAGCTTTCTGACGCCTGTATTGAATTTTGCTCGGATACCGTCTCTCGCCATGCAATCAGAACACAAGCCAAATAAATTATGGAACCGTGCAAATACATGCCGGACAGTTTAATCAACTCGGTACGTTCTTTAGGTCTCCATAGATTCCAATCTTAAATGATTGCAAAACAATATTCTTTCCTTTAATCTAGCTTGCAATTATTTCCGTCACAATTCAATTTCTGCCCAAAATTCTCTTGAAATGAAACCTTAGCATCTCGTCGTATCCGAGCAACCTTAAACATCAACCGCAAATGCGCTTTTACAGAAGAGCGCAACACTGGCCGTAATAGATCATGACGAATCGAGCTTGGGCTTCACAGTCTGTCCATGCAGCTCTCCGGCTATAGAACCTCATGTTCGAGTGAGAGTCGCACACTTTACCCTCGTTCTTGATTCCGTATCTCTTCTTCAATATAGTCCGGTCGAAACAGTGAATAAACGATGGCCTAACATAATGCTTTAGCAGCTTGAATATTGCGATCGCTATGGACCTGGAAGATATTTCATATAAGGTCAGGTGTTCATATTGACGTTCGTAACAGGTAAATATCAAAATGTATCACATTCAAGGGATTCAAATTACAGTTGCAAGAAATATTTCTCTCAAACCTGAAAAGAGCCAAGAAAGGCTGATTTTGACTGGGTACTCCTCGCAACAAGTTGATAAGTATATTACGGGTTAAGGGTGCCACTCTAAAGACAATAGCTCTGAAACTGTTAGGATCCACTGACTAACTGAATACCTTATACAGGAGAAGGATGACTCAGAAAATATTACCGAAAAGCAATATTTCTACATATATTTATTCATGTCATCGTCAGGAATGGTAGTTTAGACCAGGTTCCACGGGTATATATAATTTTTACAGAACAATTTAAAGACAATCATCCAGTCAGACATAGGTTACTCTACTGTTTCAATCAATGAGATCAACCAAAAGTGAAATTAACTAACCAATGAAAAGAATTGAGTGGGTGTCCACTTGAAAAGTACGAGCTCTTTTGAAAGAGAAAGAGAGAATTAAGGTTTAACGTCACGTTCAACAGTCTTTTGAAGCTTCGATAACACAGTTCAGTTGAAGATTTTCCCACCTTATAACAAGGCTTCTTTGAGAAGAAGAATATTCCAATCGTAGGCTTGGTGAATAATCTTACAGTTTAACAATACAAAAATCTGCCGAGTAATTGTACCAGCTAAACAATTAGCAGAATTCTCTTCTCTATTCGGAGATGATCAAGTATTAATCACGAAGACTGCTGATCCAATACTTTGATCGAGAAGAACAGTCGCGCTACAAAGAATTTGTCCAATATGCGTATAATTGTAGCCACACGAGAAGTGTTCAATATATATACTAGGGTCTTGTCCGTCATTTTATATTCAGCCGTCGTTGATCAAAAAATTTCCGCCTTCACCTAATTCATATGAAAGCATTAACACCAAATTAAAAGAATAAATCATAGTATACATAGAAATAGGCTAGTTTTCTGCACGAGAGAAGCGGTCAACAGTTTCCAATGATGCCGGCAAGACATCATGATGTTCCAAAAGTATCAAATCCGTATCGCTGATCACTAGGCTGCGTTAACCCAACATATTGATTTCATTAGCAATCGTCAGCCAAGGCAGTCAAGTACAGCCAAGTAAAAGAGGGAGGGGGCAGTAACACATTTGTAATTATACATTAATCTCAAGTAACCGCTTTAAAGTGCGCACGAGCAGCATACTTTTTCGCAGAGCGTGGAGGTAGGAATTTTCACTACATAAGGTCGGTTACTGCAAGTAGAAAATATTACTAAAACGGGTGACTGTTACGATTTCTCAGAGCGTGTAGGTAGGTATTATCACTCCATATACGGTCGGTTACTGCAAGGAGAAAAAGTTACGAAAACGGAAGCTTTTTACGACTTCTCAGAACATGATTGTCGGGATGTTCTCCTCATATGTACCAGTTATTGTACGAAGAAAAAGTTACGAAAAAGACATATTTTTTTATATTTGTCACAGCATGGTGGTCGGTAATTTGAATACATATACATCAGTATCTACACGAATGGAAAATTACGAAAATTAAACTTATTTATCGTTCTCTCGAGCACAGTATCTAAGATTGATAAAAGTAACGTGTTATGCGTAACTTTAGACCTAGGTTAAAATTGAGTTCAGATATCGTGAACTAATATCAAGTATGGTATAGTCTTGGTATACCATATAGTAAACCATGGCAGATCCTGGTAAAGCAATGGTGAATTCGAAGAACATGCTATACAATTAACCCAAGTGAGTGAGTGGGGTTGAACGTCGCATTCAGCAATATTTTGGCCATATAGCGACGATATAACTAACTACGATATACGATTAGCTGGACATCCATGTACAGTCATCATGTAGAGGAAATTAATCTTTCCCGCGTGGCGACAGACGTGGTACAAAACTCTTGCTGCTGACCTACTTGGGGGCCCCAAATTTCCATGCTACATCAACATGGTAACATTATTATAAACGGATTTCCGAGTCTACATGTCTGATTTATAAACCGAGGTTAAATTATTGTAGAAACCAAAGCTGCCCACGAAAAGCCCCGAAATGTGTGCATCATTGGGGGGAGGGGGAGAACATTTATCATGAACGCCCAAAGCAGACATGGCATTTCAAAATCAAGAGAAATTGTCGACGATTTCCACTCTAAGCTCAGTCGCAGTGTGGAACGCGACCATTCTCTTAGAGCACATACAACCAATGTTTCCCCAAATGTATACAGTATGGGGTTGGCCTGAAAAGGCCGATAGGAACCACTGGAACAGTTCTCATAACTGTATTTTGAGTGAATTTACGGGATTTCCAATAGTAGCAAATGAGGAAGTGGTCGGCCATTGTTCCATATGCTAACATGTGAAGTCACGTTAAAAAGCGGTATCTCCTCTTACATGAACTATATACCGAGAAAATGGTGTGCCTCCGTTTGTCACAATAAAGCTGACACAATTTGATAAGGTTAACCTGTTTGAGCGATATTTCAATGACATAACCGTCAGTCTAGATAATCAGACTTCTGACGTCTGTATTGAATTTTGCTTGGATACCGTCTCTTGCCGTGCAATCAGAACACGAGCCAAATAAATTATGGAACTGTGCAAATACATGCCGGACAGTTTAATCAACTCGGTCCGTTCTTTATGTCTCAGTAGATTCCAATCTTGAACAATTGCAACACAATATTCGTTCGTTTAATCTAGCATGCAATTATTTCCGTCACAAGTCAATTTCCGCCGTTGAAATAAAACCTTAGCATCTCGTCGTATACGAGCAACCTTGAACATCAACGTAAGGCTTTGGCAGCTTGAATATTGCGATCGCTATATGGACTTGAAAGGTATTTCATATAAAGTCAGGTATTCTATTGACGTTCGTAATAGGTAAATATCAAAATGTATCACATTCAAGGGATTCAGATCACAGTTGCAAGAAATATTTTTCTCAAATCTAAAAAGAGTCCAGAACGGCTGATTGTGATATTACGGGTTAAGGGTGCAACTCCGAAGACAATAGCTCTGAACCCGTTAGAATCCACTGAGTAACTTAATACCTAATACATGAGAAGGGTGACTCAGAAAATATTACCGAAAAGCAATATTTCTGCATATATTTATTCATGTCATCGTCAGGAATGGTAGTTTAGACCAGATTCCACAGGTATATATAAGTTTTACAGAACAATTCAAAGACAATCAACCAGTCAGACATAGGTCACTATACAGTGCATACTGTTTTCAACCAAAAGTGAAATTAAGTTCCAAATGTGTATGGAAAATTAAGTATTTACACCTTTTTAACACCTTTTAATAAATTTACACCTTTACGGGTGTAAAATCAGGGTTGGAATCAATCTTCATACATTTGCACCTTTTCTACACCTTATTTACACCCCCTAAAGGTGTAAACATGAACCCAGAAGGTGTAAACGTTTGATTTACACCTTTTTGCACCTTTTTCACACCTTCTGAGCTTAGAGTGTAGCTAACCAATGAAAGGAATTGAGAGGGTGTCCACCGGAAAAGTACGAGTTCTTTTGCAAGAGGGAGAGAATTAAGGTTTAACGTAGCTCTCAAGAGCCTTTTGAAGCTTCGATAACACAGTTCGATGGGAGATTTTCTCACCTTATAACAAGGCTTCTTTGAGAAGAAGAATATTTCAGTCGTAGGCTCGGTCAATAATCTTACAGTTTATCAATACAAAATCTGCCGAGTCGTTGTAGCAGCTAAACAATTAGCAGAATTCTCTTCTCTATTCGGAGATGATCAAGTATTAATCACGAAGACTGCTGGTCCAATGCTTTGATCGAGAAGAACAGTCGCGCTACAAAGAATTTGTCCAATATGCGTATAGTTGTAGCCACACGAGAAGAGTCCACCATATATACTAGCGTCGTGTCTGTCATTTTATATTTAGCCGTCGTCCATTAAAAAAATTCCGCCTTCATCTAATTCATATAAAAGCATTAACACCAAATTAAAAGAATAAATCATAGTATACATAAAAATAGGCTAGGTTTCTGCACGAGAGAAGTTTCCGGCAAGACATCATGATGTTCCAAAAGTATCAAATCCGTATCGCTGATCACTAGGCTGCGTTAAAACAACATATTGAATTCAGTAGCAATCGTCAGCCAAGTCGGTCAATTACAGCCAAGTAAAAGAGGGAGGGGACAGTAACACATTTGTGATTATACATTAATCTCAAGTAACCGCTTCAATTTTCAAAGTGTGCACGAGCAGGATACGTTTTCACAGAGCTTGCCGCTTGGGATTTTCCCTACATACGGTCGGTTACTGCAAGGAGAAAATATCACGAAAACGGGTGATTGTTTCTCAGAGCGTGTAGGTAACTATTTTCACTCCATATACGGACGGTTACTGCAAGGAGAAATAGTTACGAAAACGGATGCATTTTACGATTTCTCAGAGCATGATGGTCGGAATTGTCTCTTCGTAAATATCATTTACTGCAAGAAGAAAAAATTACGGAAAGACCTATATGGTGGTCGGTAATTTGAATGCAGATACATCAGTATCAGCAATGGTGAATTCGTAGAACATGCTACAATTAACCCAAGTGAGTGAGTGGGGGTTGAACGTCGCATTCAGCAATATTTCTGCCATATAGCGACGATATAACTCACTGCGATACGATTAGCTGGACATGTACGACTATCCATGTACAGTCATGATGTAGAGGAAATTAATTTTCCCCTCTTGGTAACAGACATGGTACAAAACTCTTGCTGCTCACCCACTGGGGGGCACCAAATTTCCATGCTACATCAGCATGGTAAAATTATTATAACGTATTTCCCCGTTTATAAGTCTGATTCATAAACCGAAATTAAATTATTGTAGAAACCAAAGCTGCCCGCGAAAAGCCCCTGAAATGTGTGCATCATTGGGGGGAGGAGGAGAAAACTTATCATGAACGCCCAAAGCAGACATGGCATTTCAAAATCACGAGAAATTGTCGACGATTTCCACTCTATATAAGCTCTTCAGATCCAGTCGCAGTTTTAAACGCGACCATTCTTTTAGAGCACATACAACCAATGTTTCCCCAAATGTATATACATTATAGGGTTGGTCTGAAAAGGCCGATAGGAACCAATGGAACAGTTCTCATAACTGTATTTTGAGTTTCCGGTGGGCCGGATCAACTTTGCCGAGGGACAGGGTGACGTTCTATATAAATACTTCAGGGTGCAGACATTACAAATATCCATGAAATATCCATCCAATTCCATGAAATCGGAATTCGTTATTATTTTCATGTGTTCGCCGCATACTGCATGGAATATGTTTTCAGATCAGGTATGTGTCCGATGTGTGAACAGAATAACCCCACCATTATGGGAGATGCCTACCCCCTAAATGCGTGCATCAGATCCAACATTCAGAAGCCAGTCATCAAAAGCTGTGCGTTCATAATCCAAAGACGTAATTCACCAAAAAAACCTGTTATTCAAACTCCTGGCATGAATTATATGATCTATATAGAAGAAACGGGTGATACACTGCGTAGCCGCACTAGAGTACATCGACAACAAATAAATACTCCTACACTCAGATGGGAAGTTGATGCTGGGTCGGCATCGGGCCTTACAGACTAGTCTTTTGTGTTAAATGCCGTCATTTTCATCTGACAACGATACAGCTCACCAATCCTAGGTGTACGAGTTGTCACAGCGAAACAGCTCACCAATTACCAATATACGAGTTGTCAGAGCATTTCCATCATAGCTCTCTAGATTTGTATCTAATACCGCATATGCCGGTGCTATGGGTCGTGTGGTCATATCATCCAAGTTGCCACATGAACAGGTACAAGAAAAGCGTACCTGAGATACAACACATATACATACACTTGGTATGTGCTTTAGAACAGGTTAACCGGAAGACTATACTGTGAAGTCATGTGGCTCTGTCAGTATGTCGGCACCTCTTCCCACTTCCCTTATATGTGTTGTAATCTCCGTGTATGAGAACATATATGTGAATGTGACAACCATCTCAATGTTAAGCTTCGAATCTTTCCATTTAAAAAAAGTAAATTAAATGCAACATATAATGACCGGTGTTGGGAGAAGATGCCGGAGTACCAGTTACCACAAGAACCAATAATTATCCCTGTAATGATTTGTATTTCAGTCATGTTTTTATTGTATCTGTTTATGTGAACATCTTGAATGGCATGACCGCATGACCGCATGACCGCATGACCCCTTGCACCGGCTTAAGGATGTCCGCTGGTGGTAAATCAAAGTAATTAACTTTTTGAATAACGTGTGTTGTTGCATTCATAATTGTGTAATATGAGGAAAAACAAAGAAAAAAATATAGGTTGGTGTGCATTTTTTAGCCGTAGGCAACGTTAAGTGGACTGACCCATGCTCAATTTGATAACCCAGAAAGCATAGGGAATAGCCCTAGTTTTGAAGCATATTCATGAAAAATTCATATAAATAGTATTTAACTTTTTCTTATATTCTAACTGTTTGCAGATAATCACAATGTCTATCAAAATTTAGCAAATTGGATGGATGTTGGTGTGCAAAATTCTCGGCTAGAATGATTTTAAAGGAAATTCCCATCTCTTAACCTAGGGAAGGGAGATAACCCAATACAAAAACAGGCAAAATGGCTGCCAAAGTCAAAAACCACCAGCGGACATCCTTAAGCGGTATTAGATACAAATATACAGGAGCAATGATGTAATAGCGCTATCTAGTCACACGATGGAAGGTGATGAATTATATGACAGTTAGATAGAAGAAACGGTCCAAATGGGGAAAATATTAGTATTAGCTTCATTCCCAACCATGTTAGCCAGTCAGCAGTCAGGAGACTGAAGATGGACCAATCGTTTATCCAGATTTGTTGCCCAAAATGAAATAGGTGATATTATCAGACATATGTACATATTTTTTGATAGCAAGTGATACATGTACATTTATTTTGATGGATAAGATGGATATTGAATGGTAGTGAAATTCCTTGTTCACAGCCGTTTTATTGAAGGACCTTGTTACGCAGTTGAAGATCATAAATCATGTGTAGAAAGTTGTTTCGGAGAGGGTAGTTTATTTGTTGGATTTTGTCTTATGTTCGTTTGAAACCAATGGTGAATTGCATCTATATATAAATGCTCTTAATGCGAAATATGTTTTTGTTTTGAAAAGGCGTATATCGCCAAAACCGGTTAACAATTATTAGTTTTTGCTCACATTCCAAATTATTTTCCAAGTTGGGCTCTTGGGCTATTGTAACAGAGTCAGGCATTCATGGTCACTGCTGATGACGATGAGAGGATAGATGAGTTAATTCACTTTAGAGTGAGTCATCTGGACGAAGGGCAATAAATCTCATTTGCAAATATATGGTAGCCTTCCCTTTAACGATAAGTTCCATCCATCCAACAACGATGCTCCGATACAATCATTACAAATATACACTGATAACAGAGCATCTCTAATTTGATAATCTTAATAACGGATATGGCGTTAATTGCCATAGACCATAGACCTGCAATTAAAATTATTCGATCAAACGATCCAACCCATACTATATGATTGTGAAATCTGGAAGTTTGAGAAATTCGACAACATCGAAATTTTAGTTTAAAAGTACGCTAAACTATGGGAACTAAGTGTATACCCTCTTTACATAAAGGTATATCCATGCTATTGCTATTTGATTGAGGATTATCCAAGGTAGCGAATACAAGATCTGTTTTTGTATAAATTTCTGTACCTGCTTGAGCTGGAACATGTCCCATTGGTTAGAGTTAATCAAGTCGATACTGTGTAACACGGGGCTTAATTATGTCTGGGACAACAAAATGTGAACAGTGTGGCATGTTTTCTCAAAATCTTAAGGCAAACACTGAAATAACAACTTCTGCAGATATGGTATAGCATCGTATACCGTTCCCCACAAGAGATCTTCTAACAAATTATGATAATAGAGTTTAAGTTAGAAAACTATTTAATAACGTTGTAAAATATAGAAAGAAATCTGCTGTCAAGATTTAGGATTAGCACTCACCGCGTACAGATAGAAACCGGATGATGAGAAAGAACTAACACAAATGATAGATATTGTACGGCATGTCAAACAGGTGAAATATGGGGCGACTTCCATTTTCTTTCTCCTGCCCAACGTTGAAAACTTTAAGAATTTGGTATATCTCTTGACATGTGTATACTAGAACAAATGTAATGAAACTCAGAGAACTCTTCCAAACAGAGAAAAAATGTACTTTAGTTAGACTAAGTACATTTATAAGAGAAGGTATGCTGGTGTGTACTTGATTAATCTACAATTACATTCTATAGAAAAAATACCAAACTATCCTCTTCAAATTATATTTTTGTGTTGTGTTGTGTTGTCTGCTTGCTTTATTTTATTTCATTAATGTTATATAATAACCGCCAATGGAAATAGTAATACTGTAATGATTGTAAAAGACGAAAAACCATGTATTTAGGTCTACCCTAATATCATCCCTCTCATATACCACCCTGGCGGTTTCAAAGTGTTATAAATATAGATTCTCACATCACATCAATGCTGAAAATAATCGAAATATACGGGTCGTACTAAAAACTGCGCGGAACTGCGCAGAACTGCGCGGAACTGCGCAGATCTGCGCAGAGCTTAATTTCAACTGCGCGTGGATTATTTGATAGATTTTTCTTTATTTGCTGACGAGCAGAATATTGATATTAATAAAACAGACAACAAAATCCGCAAAATGCGAATCTGTAGACTATATGTCGCTTGAAACGAGAGAGAACGAAATTCAAATGCGCTGAAATTATGTTTCACTGCCCGGAGATTCGCTTCGCTGGAATGGAATCGTTAATATTAGAGCACCTTATCCTACCTTATTCGCTATCATTTCACTTGGAATCGTTAATATTAGATCACCTTATCCTACCTTATTCGCTATCATTTCACTTGGAATCATTTGATATGCCGTAAGTATATATTAAGTCTTATGTGTGGAATTTCAACTGTCCGTAAGTATATATTGGCGGGTATCAATTTTAACTTCGCGGAAATCGTGTTTCATTACACTCAGATTCGCTTCGCTCGAACTAAGTCTGATGTGTATGAATTGTATCTGTCCGAACGTAAATTGAGTAAAAAGTTCCAGCATATCCATAATGTATTCTTCTAATTGCTCATTTGGATTTTCAAGCAAAACTACTGCGTCCTTTTTCCATTTCAACATGGCGTTGTCAAATCTAGCGCGAAACTCGGATTTAACCAATTAACCAGCCGATCTAGACACTTTCAGCAGCATCAGGCAAATATAACGGGTAAGTCCTTAGCGTTTTTGTTCCGTTGTTCAACCGTGGAAAGGAGCTTGTCTCTTTAGATGGGTAAATGGCCCCAGGTCAGGTGCAATACAGAGTACCAAAATAAAATACTTCCACTACAAGAAATTGCTCAATTGGCATGAAGTACAATATTATATTGTATACTCAGAAAAATTTCAAGGCACGAAGTCTCATCATTCTCGAGTAACAGGGCTGTGAGGTACTGCATTCGTGCAAAATAGTTGATTCTGAGGTGAAAACAATTCCTATTGTTCTCTGTAAATACATGAAGATAAACGATAACCAGAACCAAATTTGGTCTACTACTACATATTGGAACAGCGAGTATGATGTATCAAGCTGGTTCTGGTTGTCGTTTATCTTCATGTGTTTATAGAAAGAAATATGAGGTGTTTTTGCCTCAAAATTGGCGATTTTGCACGAATGCACTACTTCACGGCCCTGTTATTCGAGAATGATGAGACTCAGTGCCTTGAAACTTTTCTGAGTGTACAATATAATATTGTACTTTATGCCAATTGAACAATTTCTACCGCACCGGTTCTGGGGCCATTTACCCATCTAAACATACATGGTCCTTTGAATAAGAGTCAAAAGAAGAGAGAAACTTCTCAAAATCATTATCTGAATTTTCCGAAAATGTTTTATGATCAGGGATCCCGCTAGTTCCAAACACAAACCGAGGATTTTGCCTAAACTTAGCCTCGCTAATTACCGATAAATCTTCACGATTTTGTTCTGCCATATGTGCAGAAATTCTTCCATATATCATTCCAATGTCGTTTGAAACACCCACCACGTTACCTGGCTTACCTGTATTACCGAACCTGACCTAATATTCCCACCGCCATCTACATATAGTGAGAGAAATTTCTCCTTCAGCTTTTTTTCTAGATACTTTGATACAGTATAATGACATAAATATAATAAAGCATATGTCAATCTCGTTCTATTCTGCCACAAACCACGCTAAGCGCCACCACTCAAAGTTGCTCAAACTTGGCGATACATATCGCATGCTGATAGCAAATACGAACGTTCCGTGCAAGATCTATGGCGATATGTTTTATAACTTGTGTTTAATTCCGCTTAACTCGGGCTAGGGGTGGTATAAACCCATGTAGTTCAAGATCATCATGGTGCTCATATGAACAGCCACAATCAAAGCGTAACTGAGATTCACCATATTCTAGATGACGACTTCACAACGAAAATCATATGGATTGAGCATACTGATCAGCGATACGGATTTAATATTTTTGAAACATTATGATATCTTGCCGGCATTATTAAAAACGGTTGACCGCTTCTCTCTTGCAAAATACTAGCCTATTTTATGTGTACTATGATTTTTTTTTTAAATTTGGTGCTAATGCTGTTATATATGTATTAGGTCTTTGGATTATGGACACGGAAATTCTTTAATGGACGACGGCTGAATATTGAATGATAGGTTAGACGCTTGCAATCTGTGATCACGGAATCACATTTTGCATTTGCTTTGAAACTTGGAGGGCTCGTTATTGAAAATATGTTATGTGTAAGCAGATTTTCTACAGCTTATCTTAGTTAGCACTGTCAAGTTTCAAATGAAGTACATCTATAATATCCTCCGAAATATTGCCTTAACTGTTATTTTGTCCAGTGTATCCGCATATCGCTCCAATCCATGCAGTTCCTGTCGTATGCCTATCTTTGCAACATGTGTTTTTAAATGGTATGCCTTTCAGTAAGATGCAACTTGTTGAGTATTTTGAATTTCCCAAGTTGATCAAGATGATAAATGGTTGGAAAAAACTCGCGCTTGAAACACACCTTCTTTGCTTTTGATGTGTTCCTGAAGATTATAGGAAGCGAGTAGAAAAAAGAAACATCATGGTAATATTTGACCTGCGAAAAAATGTGGTGTGAATTTTCTTCGACAAAAGGTAAGATTTTTGTCATGGGGCGCTTTTTATGTGGATTTCATGAGAGATGCAGATGAGATGCAAATTAAAAACGGAAGCCCTCATAGTAAAAGAACATCAAAATATCCAGATTACGACAAATACAGGATTTTGTGAAAAGACAAGATTCTGTTTAATATGGTATACGGTTTATTCAATATAACCGAAATATAAAGTTACTTGCCGATAAATCTTGCTTTAGTCAGGCCCAGGTGATGAAAGACGTCTACTCAATTCGGTTTCGGATGCCGAACTATGAAAGAAATAACATCCCTGGCCGAAATCTAACAAGGATTAGAATGTAACTCGCGCTTCAGAAGTGGGAAATGAAGAAAAGGATTTGATTGCATCAAATCTTGACGAATTGCAATTTACATGTACGTATGTACATATGCTATCAAGCACAGCGGGATTTTCTGTTCCTGGTTGATTACAGTGTTGGGATCTTACATATTTCGGCGGAAAATTCAGTTAATAATGAACGACTATAGAATGACATTTATGAGTGTATATATCAAATATAACCCTTGATACACAACCCTCAATCAAACTGTAAATGTCAATCCTAGAGATCAATTTCAACTATTTTCTAAGTATGGAACGTTAATTATCCCTTTTCCAAAATAATTATTAAGTCATTCACAGTTACTATAATTCGTACGTTATAATTCAGCTGGATTGATCTCATTTAACATCGTCGCGAACACCATGGTCTATCTCTCTATAGTGGAAGAGATTGGGACGGGATCTGATAGGGAGGACGCCCATTTGATTTCTTCGTCGAAACAATTTGTTCTCGTCACGTAACTCAAACGGATCAATTGATTTGAAAATCTGAACACCTTTATTGTTGCTGTGTTTATCCCTTACGACATTTCTGTCATTAATTCGTTTTTCTCATTTGGTCATAATTTACGAATATGTTCATTAGTTTGACACTGACTGGTGAAACCTGAATATGTGAGCTCAAAATACGATCCTTGGTCAATTCCAAAGAAACAGGATTTTTTTTATATTGCAAGTGCCAATATCAAACCATGTTTGTACACAGAACTTTTGTTGCAACTCGCCCACTGTTGAAGAAAATTGTATATATGCTAGAGAAAATCCATGCAAATGTTCACTTGTTCATATGAGAGCACCAGTGAGATTAATTGTCTATAACTAAATATAAGCGTCAGATCCGACATTCAGTAGCTAGCCGTCGTCCAAATTAAGTTTTCCTATATGGAGTATACATATATACGGTCGACCATATGGAGCCATTGAATAATGTACATGTACGGATCTCGAGGTTGTAGGTGCTATATTCATGGTAGCTAAATTATAATATCATATTCAACATTCAGTATAGTTTCTCGTGTCTATATCTAGAAATATCGTGTTTTTTATGTTATAAGTATTAATATGCCATAGCGGTACAGTGCACAAGGTCTGGATGGTCGTTTGTGCTACGTCAGCAACTATTGGCGAAGCCCTTCGTGTACCATTTCTCTTTCTCTTGTATTTTGTATTTTTATCGGCTTGATTGGTGTCTGTCAACTTGGGCATATTTGAACGGCACCATTCTAGCATGGGAGATCATTAGGGTCATTCAGAATGGATTTCTAACAAATAGCTTTGTTTTTTGACCGCGATATTCTTGGTTATATAAGGTCTTAACATACAATCAAACGGAAATGACTGCCAATTCAATGATGTATATTGTTACTAGCCATCCCACTACCATACACAGGGTGGTTATATACTTCTGTTGCACTCATCCTGATTTGATTCAAAGTCTAATAAATAAAAATAAATAAAAAAGAGTGGATGGCTGAATTAACTTTAAACAGGTTGGACGACACCATGAATTATGTATAGAAGATGACATACCGCAGAAAATAGGGTGTTCGCCGATTGGCTGTTATTCATGCTTGAAAGGAATGGTTGGTATAATATATATTTATATTCTTTCTGGATTATTTAACAAAGAAAATTACACAAAAAGGCTCGAACAATGTCTGCAGAAAGCAACATTGCGACAGTTTATTTATCGAGTACCCCTATAGTGAATGAACCGCTCATCATGTGTTTATTCTCTCAACGTACCATTTTAGTCGACGAGTTTATGTGGTCTCTTATTGGGGAGTGATTCTCCTATCAGACTGTGTGAATCATACCTTGAGTTAGGTCTGTTTGTGTCACTTTGGTAATCAATTTCACGACAAAAACAACAGTTACAGATAAGATGGGAATTCCATCGTTTAATTTATTTGCTTCTTTATTCGATTGTATAGAAGCAGACGGCATTTTTGACAATGCATCACCGGCCTTGTAAAACAGAATCTCCCAAATGAACATCAGCGCTTGGCATGACATGCCCCGTGTAGATTTCACACAAGCATGCTTAAACGTTTCCCATTTACACACATTTAGCAGGCTGAAATAGGCGGAAGTGTTATCCCCGGTTATTGGACAGGCCCTATTATTGGACACCTAGATGCAGTGGGGGTATTTTCTGAGAATGTTACCTAACAACTATAATACAAATTAAAATTTACAGTTGAGTTACAAAAGCGTGTTATTAAATTTCTATTTACTCACGAAATTTGTGCACGTTTAGCCCTCGTCCGGGTCGGAAATATTGTCACAAATTTGGATGAAAAATTGCTTCAGAAAATTCCCTCCAGTTTCTCAATTTCATACCTGATTGCAGATATGCTTAAATTCAACGAACCTTGGCTGAAAATGTTCCCACAAATATAGAGAATCTTCATTCTGAATCTCAGTGTGCAACGCGACCGGACACTGCCAGACGATGTATATTTCTTGCCGCCACTCCATCTGAAAATAGAACAATTCTTGGGAGCGGCCAGTTTACGATAACGTGACATATGGCTCAAACCAACCACCTCGCTGGGGGTCTAATAACACCCCAGCCACCAGTCAGATTTTTGGACCGGATTCGGGGCCTTCGCGCACATCGCCGGAAGTGACATCATATATAGTAAAATAGATGTTTAACGAAAATTTTGATTACTTTTCAAGTCTGCATAATACCTCCGTTGACCTACATGTGTAGCGTTAAAAAGTATTATCTGGAGATAATTTTCCCTGTTTATCTGGACAGAGCATATGAAAAGTAGTTCGCTCATGTGCAACACTAAAGGAGTCGTTTGGTCGGATTCAAACTGAACCGTGC
The DNA here is from genome assembly GCA_036873755.1 of Hanleya hanleyi. NCBI lineage: Eukaryota > Metazoa > Mollusca > Polyplacophora > Lepidopleurida > Hanleyidae > Hanleya > Hanleya hanleyi. Next base: position 79,929 of record JAVTVY010026115.1, on the reverse strand, counting down.
GTTGGTTGGTTTCCCCTATACGTCATAGCAACGTAGTAAAGGTCAACTTCCGCTATTGGAGGCAGGGATGTTATTGGAGCCTGCGAAATGGAGCGCTGTGGGGAGGTTGGGCTCAAACTGGCAATAGCACTGATTGACTGCCAAGGATAATGGACATTCCCCCAAACTGCAAAATTTGGGACTGGTTGAATCTTCGACGCTCATTCCAAAACTCATTTGTGGGTTATAGTGCTGATGCATGTTTAAATATTCTTCGAGGTTTACAAAAGACTGCGGGACGAACAAATTGACAGTAAGTTGATTAGTTTCAAATAAATCCATCACTGAAAAGGTGTCCAATAACTTTGCGCAAATTTGGATTTTCATACCGTGAATGGTCCCTGCGTTTCAACTATTCCCAGTTTCTCCCCCTATTTTGTCTTCAGTATTTTTTATCACTAAAGATGTAGTCTTTTATCCAGTGTTACTTTTTCGGCCATACGTGGTTGCATGGCCGACCTGCAGACTCGTATTCATAAAAAGTGTCCAATAACCGGGCACTCATGCGAGAATGAAAGTTTAAGCACATTCTGACATTTAAAAATGAACGTGATCTTCTTCTCCCTTGACTCCATACGGCTACATCAGGGAGTGTGTACATATAACTTCCCAAATGAACACATCTTCGATTTCACCGAAGCCGATTTGCAGGAAACAATGCAGATACAGTTCTTATTACCACCTATTATTTATAATTCAGCGTCATGTTTAAAGAATCTTATAGCCTACACACTGTCATGGTATGTTGACTCTGAGCGGTAATTGTGTGTGTTTAGTTCCTCCGCTTGCTATGTAAAATATCTGGTCGATTGATCGTGCTTTGGATAATCCCTATATAGCCAACCCCGAGTGAGACCTATATCTTTGAACTTACTAGTGATAAAAAATGTCAAAACGGGTTTGCTCTCACACCGACTGTGGCAACAGAGACGGTTATGATTTTGGAACATCACATATACATAGAAGTGTAGGCGCCAGATCCGACAGTCAATGGTCAGCCGTCGTCCACAAATATGATGTTCCGTCTGGACTATCAGTAGTTTCCTTCAAATCCAGCGAAGAGCCCGGGTTATTTATCACATTTCAGAGTAAATTGTAGTCTTGATTGGTTATTTACCCTAGTGCATGAGGTCGTAACTTGTATGCGCGAGTACTTTGCGGACAAGTTGTGTGGGGGAAATTGCGTATTTGCGGTTGAAGATAAGAAATAAATCATCATCGGAAGCTTCATAACCACGTAAACATGAACTTCAGAATGCCAGCTCAGTATTTCATCCCGTTTATTGTTCATCGCGGAACAGATGTAAAGGAATCAACGCTGCATGTCCGACTCATCGTGAATGTTTTCATGTAGATTCGTGTAGACACTAGGTTGTTCAACGTTGATATGCCGGTCTTTCTTTCTGGTTGGTGATATATGTTAAACTATCGAGGAAAATAACTCTTCAATGTGATAAATTCGTTATACCAGTCTTTTTGTGTGGGTATACAGGCGGGCTCGTGAAAATATTTATTTTCTCGACGAAATACCAGCCAGTATACCCACGCAAATGCCTGGTATAACTTATAATATTCTTCACGGCGTCGCTCATTTAGGGATTATCCAATGCTAGAAGATCGTCTACATAGCGTTTGGCCAATGAGAAGGAACGGACGTTAAAATGGTTATCTTTTAACAATTTCTGCATATAGGCGTATTCATACGATAATACATATAGGTCTGCAAGAGCGGTGCAACAGTTGTAACCATTGATTAATACGTAATTAATACGCTATTAGTATGCATGTTTGATGTTACCGAATTTCACATAAACAGTGTTAATGAGAAATTCAACTAACCATGTAAACAAAGAAACATCCCAAATATGATATCCTTTATCTGGAGTAGAAATAAACAAAACCTTATGGCTTCTGACATTAACAAATCGTTTTTATTGAACAGCGATAATATTAATGAACTAAGGTGTTCAATAACTTCCTGATGAGGAATAATAGTTTAGACAATCAGAAAATACAGTCTCTGCCAAAATAGCTAGTGCATTGAAAAACAGTCGAAACTGTGACGGAACAGTGTAGTTCTTGAGTATTTGTTTCGATGATTCGTGAATTTTCGAAGGATTACCTGTTTTCTTGAGCTTTAATCGACAATTTATCTGCATTGAGATTCGAACAATGCACAATTTCAGATGAACTAGTCTTCATTTATCCCCTGATAAAGTTCGGCTGATAACCATTTCGAATTAAAGTATGCTTACGACCACATCGTAGTCATTCAATGTTCCTTGGTATGCTGGCTTTCTGTCCTGAACGTAACTTGTGGCAAGGTTTTGTAACCTAAAAATCAAGAAATTGTCTCCTTCTTTCCCAAATACAGTTTCATATTTCCTGAACACCCGGTGACTTAAAGAATTGGTCGGGCTGATCGGATAAGTGTTCTCTGTTGTTCGAAATATGTGACGGATTCAATCAATCTCAGGAAGAATGCTATACCACCAAGCGATTTCACTTGAAGTTTATCAAATTATGGTAGCATACATCGTAAAAATTCACGCTCACAGGCGGCTTTCTATCAATGATTGCTATCTCTGGTTAAGTTCTACTGCAGGGTCATTTATAATGACATCACCTTATTATTCTGTAATTGGCGTGATTCGTATTTGATCACAGACCTATCAACCCTACCAGGCCTGGGGAGCCATTATGGCCACCCTACCAAACTTTCCCTCCCCCCCCCCCTATCTCCAGAACGACAAAAAAATGAAAGCTGATCCTCCGCGACTTTTTAGTTTATCATATTGGGGTCATGATGAGCCTATTTGCACAACCCCACAAGCAGCAGATCATGGGTAAATTCAAGATGGCGGCCATGTGGGGTACCAGAAAAGTGATTTATCATGCAGTATTTGCAAAGAAATCACATAGATAAAAAAAATCGAAAAAATCTTCGTCACTGTGACGTCATCAAATCGGCCATTATGGATTTTTTACATTTTCTGGTAGACCTTGACGTAAGGATATAGAGTGGTAAAATTCAGCCCCCTAGCTCAAGGGGTAAGAAAAATATTTTACGGGAGCGGGAGGGGGGTCTGAAATGCCCTTCACACAGGCCTGGAGAAGTCTCGAAAACATAAGACAGGGTTAGATAGGGTTAACATAATCTGCCTGACAAATGGAATAAAAAAAATCAAATATTTCCATGAATTTTTTTCTATCTGCACGCAATCTTCATCATGGCGTTGCGAACTTGTTTGTTAACGATACTGTATATAATAGGATTACTGGCGTTACTAATAAAGAACATGTGCCTGAATACCAGGCTGTGGGTAGCCAGAATGTCACCCAAGACACGATGATTACTACTCTACAAAGAAACAACATTGTCCCAGTCTTTCGGTGAACGTATCTGTCCCGTCTGGGAAGTTTACCGACCGGAGCGATCGTTTGTGAGGAGTTTTGACTTAATATAAGACTAACCATAGGCTTTTCAAAATCATTTAGCTCCGATTTACTTTGCTTAGACTTTGCTTGACAGATCCGAGGAACCTTAGTGCAGGTTCCTCGAGCGAGTGTCTAATAGTTCGTAATGCACTAAGACCTTTTTCAATCCAGATGACAGATATATTTCTGACAGCAAAGCAAGGTCACGACATCAAACTTTATAACATTGCGTTTGATGATTGTTTAGCACCGAATTCTACATGTAATAATTTCAAGATTTCTAATGTGGACACCGTGGATATCTCACGTGTCCACTCTTTAATACTTCAGCTTCATTTAGTTCCGCGTTAATTCATATTCTGTAAACTCGTATGCTGATCTTAGTTGTTCTACTTCAAACTGTAATTATTCAGCTTCCTGTAAGAAGTGTGGTCAACAGTATGTTGGCAAGACCGTCCAAAGACTCCATCTTAGCGTGAATGGTCACAGAAAATTCGTTAGGAAAAGACAATTGCTTATAGGCAAGCATTTTTCTGGACCCGACCATGACTGGGACAACTTTAATATTCAGATCATAGACGTCGTCTATCCATCTACCAGAGATTCCCCCTTTGGATTTGAGAGAAAAATCCGAGAGCGGGAATTATTTTGAATGCTAGAACTTGGGTCAGTTTTTCCGTATGGTTTAAATGATAATGTCAGTGGGTTCGGCAATGTTACAAATTGCCGTTCAAATATATCCAATATTACCCAGCTATTTAAACTCATTAACGCAGACATCGCAGCCATGTTTGGAGAAAGTTTAATAGTGCAATGATTCACGATCATATCACTTTAAATTACTTAGGGTTTAACTAACACACCCATTAGTATACATAGCTTACGTACAGTTCTGTATGCGTTACCTCCGAGAGCTTTAAATCATATAGCCAGCGATATACAACAATCTGTGTCTTCAGGAAATATAATACCACCCAAAATCACTAAAGTATGTCAAGCGTATTTTCGGTTGTATCGTCCAGTGAACATAATCGAAACATCCCAAGATCGCCTTTTCTTGAAACTCAACTACTTAGATAAAGGTCTGGACAATATTAATTTACCTCGAATCCTGAATGATCCAGAGGTACGCAACGCTGTATCAAACTATTTTAAGTTCACAGAACCTCCTTTCATATAAGTATACTAAATCTATAGCCACCAAAATATTCAATTACTCCAATGCTGTCAATGATTTTGACTGGAACTTATACACGTCGGGAGGCTATAGTTGTGATTGTGAATCGTCGAACTTTATCTATACACCATGCAAACATATTGTGACTGGTGACCTAGATATGGTGAGTGATAAGGACCTAAGATTACTCCTGATGAAGGATCCTAAATTTAGAGAGCCGATCAGAAGATAGTCATGTCTGCTTTGGAACAGTACCTTATTGAGGTACCTACAGTACTCGTTGATTGGCTGGACATCACCAAGAGCAAGGTCGTTGAAACCATCCGCCATATTGACAGAAGTACCCTTCCCCAAGCAAAACAAGTACTGAGAAACTTCAATTCGCAAGACGTTCTAGCAAATCTCCAGAGTAAATTCGTCATAGTCCCAGCAGACAAAGCTCCAAATAATATAATATTCATATGTAAATATTACTATTACCAGGTGCTGGTTAAAGAATTGAATGTAAACATATCGTCATCAAATACGTCTACTTACTCCCAATCTGCATTTACTCTGTAAGATTTATTTAACAATCACAAAACGTTTCTCATGGAAAGAGGTATTTGTCTTCCAACCAATCATAACGATATACCAAAAGTATACTGGACTCCCAAAATGCATAAATCACCATACAAAGCTAGACTCATAGCTGGTTCTTTCAACCCTGTTGACGACGGTCCTTCAGGAGATAAAAGCATTTGGGGAAAGGTATTGCGCCACTATTTCTAAAAACTCTGGCGTTGAATGTATGTGGATATTGAAAAACTCAAAATGTCTTGCTGAAGAACTTGATGCTAAAGGTCACATACTGTACAGGCATGTATCCACATGGGATTTCTCGACTCTCTATACTACAATCCCCCACCAGGACCTTATTGACCGTCTAAGTTCGTTAATAATATCTGTGTTCAAGAAAACTGATCGTGAATATATTAATGTCGGAAGCCATAAAACATTCTTTCGCTCTACTACATACAAGAGATATCATTCATGGAATGTTTCTTTGTTTATAGTGTTGCTTGAATTTCTCACTAAAAATATCTATGTGAAATTTGGCAACACAATATATCAACAGCATATAGGTATTCCAATGGGTACTAATTGTGCACCCTATTGGCTGACCTATATATGTTCTCTTATGAATATGACTATATGCAGGCGCTTTCAAAAACCGATCCATTCTAAGTCCGTTCCTTCTCATTCACCAAACGCTATATAGACGATCTTCTCGCTGTGGATAATCGCTATATAAATGACGCAGTGAAGGATATATATCCACCTTCACTGGATTTGAAGGAAACTACAGATAGCCCTACAGGCACATCTTATTTAGATCTCTATCTCTATAAAAATGAAGCGGGCATTCTCTCTCGTCGACTTTATGACAAAAGAGATGATTACAATTTCGACATCGTAAACTATCCCTTTCTGGACAGTAATATTCCAGTGGGACCTGCATATGGCGTATACATATCTCGCCTAGTAGCATTTGCTAGATCCTGTGTTAAATGTGACGATTTTAATCAACGTCACAACACATTGTTGCAGAAACTTATAAAACAGGGCTATTCCACCAAGCGCCTCCACTCAAAGTTTCTCAAATTTGGCGATACATATCGCATGCTGATAGCAAAATACGAACGTAGCGTGCAAGATCTATGGCGTTACGTTTCGTAACTTGTGTCTAATTCCGCTTAACCCGGGGCTAGGGGCCGTATGAACCCATGTACTTGAAGATCCTCATGGTACTCATATAAACAGTCACAATCAAAGCGTGACTGAGATACATCTTTTTTTTAGATGACAACTCTATAACGAATATTATGGATTAAGAATACTGATCAGCGATACGGATTTGATATATTTGGAACATCATGATGTCTTGCCGGCATCATTGAAAACTGTTGACCGCTTCTCTCTTGCAGGAAACAAGCCTATGTTTATGTATACTATGATTGTCTTTTTGAATTTGGTGCTAATACTGTTATGTGGAAAATGGAATAGGTCTTTGGATTATGGACGCGGATATTCTCTAATGGACGACGGCTGGATTATGAATGACGGACTAGACGCTTGTAATTGTAACCCAACGTTTGATCAATGAGAAGTAATGGACTTTGAAATAGTTATCTTTTGACAATTTCTGCATTTAGGCGTATTCATACGAGCACGCATATAGGTCTGCCAAAAGTGGTGCAACATTTGTACCCATTGGGATGCCTATACGCTGTTGGTATGCATGTGTGATGTTACCGAATTTCACATAAATAGTCTTAATGAGAAATTCAATTAACCCTGTGAACAAAGAAACATCCCAAATATGATATTCTTTATCTGGACTGGAAATTTTAAAAAACTTATGGCTTCTGACATTAACAGATCGGTGACTAGTTTTATTGAACACCGATAATATTAATGAACTAAGGTGTTGAATAACGTCTTGATGAGAAATAGTAGTATAGATAATCAGAAGATACAGCCTCGACCACAATAATTGGTGCATTGAACAACAGCCGAAGCTATGACAGAACAGTGTAGTTCTAGCGAATTAATTCTTGAGTATTTCTTTCAATGGTTCGTGAACCTTCGAAGTACTTTCTTGAGCTTTGGTCGACAATCTATCTGTATTGAGATTCGAATGGTGTACCATTTCAAATTAACTATCATTAATCTATGCAAATTCCTGGAAACGTTAATACGGTGAAAAGCAGCTATCACCAGAGAAAGTGCGGCTGGTAACCATTTCGAATTAAAATATGTTTACGACCACATCATAGTCATTTAATAATCCTTGGTATGCTGCCATTCTGTCCTGAACGTGACTTGTTGGCGTAAAACGCCCGGGTATGCCTGTCACAAGGTTTTGTAACCTAAAGATCAAGAAATTGTCTCCCTCTCTGCCAAAAACAGTTCAAATTGCTTTAAGAAAAAAGTTCTCTGTTGTTGGAATCAGCGCATTTATGAGGCATACATATCCCGCCTAGTAGCATTTACTAGATCCAGCAAAATCTGTGCTAGATTCTGCGAGTATGTGATGGATTCAATCAATCTCAGGAAGAATGCTATAACACCAGGCGATTTCACTTGGAGTTTCTCAGATTATGATTGCATAAATAGTAAAAATGAACGCTGACAGATGGCTTTCTATCGCTAATTGTTACTTCTGGCTATGTTCTATTTGCCGAATCATTTATAATGGCACCACCTTCTTATTCTGTGATAAGTGGGATTCGTATCTCACCAGAGACACATTAACATAATCTAGCTGAAATATGAAATAAAAATATCAAATATTTCCATGAATATTTTTCCTTCTGCACAGAATCTTCATCATGGCGTTGCGAATTTGTTTGTTAACGATACTGTATATGATAGGATTACTGGTGTTACTAATAAAGAACATGTATCGGAATACCAGGGTTTGGGTAACTCCAAATATATCCAACCAGAATGGCATCCAAGACACGATGATTACTACTGTACAAAGAAACAACATTGTCCCTGTCTTACGGTGAACGTTTCTCTCCTTCCTGGGAGCGACTGTTTTTGATGAGCTTTGATTCCGTATATGACAATCGCTAACGGGGGACTTTTCATCATCTTTTATCTGTGCTTTACCTCGCTTAGACTTACCAACGTCCACACTGAACGCGACTTCGCTTTTCTGAGGAGGTTCTGCGTTGGTGGATTCCACCGCGGTATCAACAGCGTCAGTGTTGTCGGTTGTCCAAACTTGGGGGGAGATTCGAGCCGTGTTCCTTACTTTGTCTCGGTTCCAAACTAACCGATAGACGAACACATAAAGAACACTGATCACAACTACACAAGTGAAAAACACCACAGCTGTAGTACCCCGATATACCAATGTTAACGTCGGTCCCAATAACGTGTTAGTGTACTGGCAATAGGAAGGACCATCAGTCGTGACGTATTCCGTACTGGAGTTTGTGAAGTTGGAAACTGCTACCTGTTTCATCGATGTTCCCGGTACTACCGCAAATATCCACATTGAAGGAGTTGAGAGAATCGCGCTAATGACCACTATTAATACCACCACCTTTTTTATATCACTGGCCAAAACTGGTAATGTCGGTCTGCAAATGGCTAAATACCTCTCAACAGCAACTGCCACTAGCGTAAAGTTGGACATTTTTATGCTAAAATGACGAATCAGCTCACACAATTTACATGATAATTCCGCCCTCACGAGTTTATACTCGTATATGATGGTGTATGGCATAACGATAATACACACGAGCAAATCCAATACAGCTAAAACTCTAATAAACACATTGGTGGCCCTCTTGTCGCGCTGTTTTCTGTATACCAATAGAATCAACACATTCCCGAATGTTCCAACTCCCGATAAAATGGAGACAAAACCACAAAAAACATGAAGTTCCGTTCCCCAGTTCGTCGGCGGAAGCTCTGCAGACATGGTCGAGACTTTGTAGCACTTCTCTTACTAACGGACAGTATTTGGTGGAATGTATACCGGTAGTGATCAGTTACCGCCTCCATTGTCATCGCGTCCAGCAGATTCGAACAATGCGGATTGAATTTCCGATGAACGCCATCTACAATTTATACAGTTAGGCATATCCTAACTCGACTGTCGTAAGAGAATTGTGGCAAACAGATGCGATACGGCTGCAATTTGAACAATGTCTGTGAATCGCTTATACTGCAGTTAACACAGTTCGATAAAGATAATGACTTATGCGGCCTTAATATATTGAATTTTGCTTGGGCACCGTCATGCAACCAGAATACTCTAGCGATAACTTATGAGGCCATTCCGCCCGTGCTATACAGATCTCAACAATTTCCAATCTTGCACGGCTGCAACCTAGTTCTTTGTCTCTTGGTTAATCTAGTCTGTAATAATTCCCACCGTCATAATGTAAATTCCGCTAAGAGTTCCATCGAAATATACCTTTAGTATCTCCTGCTCGTATTCGACCAACCTTGCACACTGACCGTAAATGCGCCCGACAGAAGAGGAACACTAGAAATCACGAAGTGTCGAGCTTGGGCTTCATGGTTTGTTCAGCCCTCTGCCAATAGAAAGTCTTGTTCGATCGAGCATCCAGAGGCGAACGCTTTATCCACGCTCTGATCCCATTTCTTTTTCCTGACTGGAATAATTTGTTGATACATACGATACGAGTTCGCTATCAGCGTTTCTGGCAGAAATACAGTCTCGGTAAGAATGGTTAGTGCATCAGTAAATAATTCGAAACTTTGACAGAACAGTTTATTTCTGACAAATCAGATTCATTCTTGAATATTTCTTTTGATGGTTCATGAATCTCCGAAAAACTTTACCTTTTTTCTTGAGCTTTGGTTGACAATCTACCTGTATTGAATTTCGAATAGTGTGTCATTTCACGCAAACGGTCATCTATCTATGCAAATTCCAATCTATGCAAATTCCTCTGAAATTCAATGCGGATTAAGAGTATTTTTCCTCCTGAGAAAGTGACGCTGGTAACCATTTAGAATTAAAAACTACTTGCGACCAAATCGTAGTCAATCAAATATTCTTGGTATGCTGACTTTATCATTTGGAGGTCAATTGATGACGTAAAACACCACCGTATGCTTGTGGCAAGGGTATCTAACCCATAAATCAAGAAACGGACTCATTCTGCCGCAAATGGAAAATAGTGTGAACACCCCTTGACATAAATATACGGTCAAGCTACTCGGATATGTGTTCGCATGGGTTTGAATTAGGGTATTTACAGGGATAGGGTCTGATCTCAAAAACTGTTTTTTCACCAGAATGTTACCCGGACAGCCTAAAACGCCACCGACCCTGGTAGTTCAATTTAATCTCACATCGTCGACGTCACGTGTCGGCCCAATTTTGGCATTGTGTGGCAGCTGAGCGGGAGTTTTAGCTTATTGTTGCTGTCGAGCTCAGGTTATCTGGTTAACTTGAGGTATGATGGTTCAAGCTCGACTTATTGTACCATTAACGTGGACAGTCAACCGAAAGTATTGAGGACAGCTGCCGTAAGTGTGTAAGCATCATTTTTCGCATTCGGACAGCGTACGTCAGAGTAGCATGTTTGAACATTCCGATCAATCCATTATATAAAACTATAACTCATAACCCGAGTACCTTAGAATCCAAGTCCGTGGATTATTTGTGGGAAGTGATGGATGGTGTATTTGCGGCAAGTGGTGTTCACACGATCTATTGAAAGAGGCATTGTTTTAAATTGACAATAGCCCTATTTGTTCGCAACGAAATCTTCTGAGTAGAATACCATGGCGTTTTACGCCGATTAATAACGTTCGACGTGGATACGCAGTATATCAAGGAATATCGTTTGACCACAATATGCCGCCAACCATTGATTAAATTCGAAAATATTTCCATCGATAATTAATGCTGCCGCTACGCGTGCGTCCTTATTGGATCAGCTTGGTCTCATGGGGGCCCAAATCGCTTTGTCCGCAAGATTGCGAAAAACCAATGCAGAGTTGGGACTTACGGTCACAGGGCCAAATGTGAAGAAGATACTGAACTGGAAATTCGTAACAATTTGGGCTGTCTCAGATGAACGGAAGTCTGTCTTTCAAGCCCAAATTGTTCGCCTAAAATTTTGAACCGGAAGTTTGAAAGAGAAATCTAAAAATAAAAACGGCGCGGAAACGTCTTTGCACATACTGAAAAATGACCTCTCGCGAGACTTTTACGAAAACTGCTTGAAAGGCAAAACTAATGAATAAATAAAACGAACTTCACTAGATTGACTGGCACGATCTGGCGCAATCAGCCTATATTTCTATCGACTATTCATGCCTGGCAACATCAATTCGATAACTAAACCAGGACAAGCCGAGTGATTCCTACGTTTTATTGCGGAGAATACAAGCTGAATAAAACTTTGTCACTGAGTATTTTAATCGGAAGAAAATCGTGCTTGCCAACACAGGCAGCTAACAAGAACGTTGCGTCGCACTCGCGAGTTGATCGAGTGAAAACAATGATTTTGCTTGATAATTTGTCAATTCGACATTTTCATTTGGGAACTCGACTTATCTCTTGAAGAACTCAATATTTATCTATAACACAATTTTTTGCGCGTGTTTGACGCACATTTTCCCATCGATAAAAAACTCAATTGTTTGGGGCAAAACTCAATTTCAAAATTTCTCAAAAACTCTATTTTTCAAATTCAAGTTTTTAATCGGGGTTTCCTAAAACCCCCCTGCTGTTATGATATTTAAGAAAATATCGTTCCAACAAATTTAATCTCATAATTGTACATTTTGTTGACATGTTACACTGAACTCCCTAATAGTGGAACAGTCTGGTGAGAAATGAGCCCACCGAGTCAACATCCATCTTAGCTTGCTAAGGGCATTTCACGTTCCACTTAACACTACCCTTAGCTTATCGCTATGATTCGGCATGTATTTCACATGGCGCCACCTATCAGCCGCAAAGGACATATTTCTGAAGGGACATAATCCTGTTCGAAAGTTGCTCCTGAAGCATCAAGTCACATGTCCGCCCCATTTAAACGAGCCAATGAAATTATCTGTATTTAAATATTTTGACCTGGGCATCTCAGACACACCTCTTCGTTTTATGAATTTGATTGCGCCGATGTCGGATCTCACGGGACCAATCGGATGTGACCATTTGGGAAACGCTCTAATATACTCAGATGTCACCCATTACTGCATGGCTATGAGCAGAAGTTTCTACGTATGATCGTGCCATGCGTTAGGATGATGGTCAACATCGTGGAGTGAGGACATTGATCTTGGCAATGCAGAGCTAGAGGAAGCAGACAAATCTGTCATATCGACGTCTCCCGATCGAGAAAAAAAAAGCAAAAAAAAACAAACTTGTGTGTTCAAATTCTACAATGCCTAAAAAAATGGAGAAACTGGTTGGAATACATGACAGTATGGTGGAAAAAAAGTTTCAGTAGAGGTGACAAGCTGAAGTACCAGGGACACAAGTAAAACAAATACTCACTTCTGGACGGTAACTTTTAAAAACTTGAACGGATCCTTTGCAAATTTGGTATGTGGATAACTTGCCACAGGATATCACTCGAGATTGCTTTCCATGCTGGGTACTGAATGTTAAGGTTCCAAGCCAAATCAGTAGTTTTAACGTCGAGGGATTTCAGACGCTCTGGTTTTCATTAAAATTTTGTCTAAAGCACCAACTTGTCAAACAGGGCTATACCACCAAACGCCTCCATTCAAAGTTTCTCAAATTCTGTGATAACTATAGTATCACAGGGTGCGAGATCTCCTGTGCTACGTTCGTAACCCGGGTCCAGTGGCCGTTTGAATATCATGTCTTTTACATATTCATGGTGTTTAAATGAACAGTCACAATCAAAGCGTGACTGAGCTGTATACTCTGGAAACTGCATGGAAATTTATTTGGGTCTGGTCAGTGATTAAAATTTAATGTATATAACATCATGATGTCTTGCTGGCATAATTGAAAACTGCTGACCACTTCTCTCTTGCAGGAATCCATCCTGTGTTTTATGTTTATTTCAAATCCATTGGCGCTAAATTATACAAAATATATATTTCGATTATTGACGCGGAAATTCTGATATGGACGACGGATGAATATTAAATGTCGGATCTGACTATTGCTACTATTCGAGTTACAGGCAGATTGTCGACCAAGGCTCAAGAAAACAGGTAATCAAAAACCGCAGAAAGAAACTCAAGAATGGGGTCTTTTCACATTAACCCTTGGACAATGCTATCTTGCCCCGGTGTCGGCGACACTGGTACACAAAATGTCGGCCACCGCGTGCGTGAGTTGTTCTCATGATGTCTCCCCTAGTTTGATAACACGGAGAGAGTTTTCAACTATCGATAACGGCGTGTTAATATGATAATATGGATAAAATATTCCTACTATTCCAAGAAAGGACCAATAAGCTTACATTTATGGTAATTTTGGCAACTTCAGGTCAAAAATATACCAGTTATCATCAATTAAAAATATATTCTGGGTTAAAATCATAGGGAAGCGCTCAGATTAACGGACCGCAGCTCAAGCGGTCAACGAGGTGTCCATGCACCGCCCGCTGCCATCGAGGCCAGACAGCATTGTCCGGGGATTAACTTGAACTATAGTGGGAATCTGATTCACCAGAACTACACTGTTCTGGGAAAGTTTCGATTTTCTTACCAATGCACCAACCATTGTGGTCGAGACTATATATAAAAAATACATGTATCCCTTTCTAATGAGGGATTCAGTTCTGTCCATGGCTGCAGTATACTCTCGTTTCATTTTAAGGCGTATTTTACGATGCATGGTGACCGGAATATGTGGAAACTGAATAGATTCCACTTTTGGCTTTTCAATCTATGTGAGCTTACAATTAACCTTTTTCAGGTGAATGTAAGGCAGATGCGCCATAGGCAACAACAAAGAACCAAAATTTGTTCAGAGAATATTGAACACGCATGACTGACAGTTAACTTTCGGCAATTTGAAGAAGGTGATCTAGAATAATCCCAACTCATCCTCTTGCATCGAACAAAAAGTGAGACGGTCTCTGTTAATGGAGGACATTGTATTCCTGACAATGTCGATACAATATCAGATTATATATTCAGTAACTATTTGACGGACTTATTAGTTTTATCGGAAGATTATTGTTTGTTTGAAAAGCCACATTTATTCAGAGAACTAGACACGCTATTTCCTAATGACGGCCCGACGTTTTACCCGACACACGGCATATAGATATTACACCAGGATTAACTAATCTTTCCTAAAGTCGCTTATGCACAGCAAAGATATTGATATTACATTACAGGTTAGTTTGTCTGGGTATTCTTGCATTTACCAGATTACCGCATGTTGAGGCGTTTACTCCATCAGCCGTCCACAATGCTCATCCATTAACATCAGATGAGTTGTTTGAGCTGATCTGTTATAACAGCTCCCGAGCTAGGTTCACTTAGCTGTATGTCAGGAAATGTCAACGAATATATACAATACATTGTTACCTGTCTCAGTTCATGTTGTATAACTTACGAACTGGTCGAACTATATTGATTTCTATTGTCGGTTTTAGCGTACATTAATACTAAAATAACCGGTCTGGCGTAATAGCTGCACCCTAGTATAAAGCACTAGAAAAATGTGTCCCGTAACGCTTCTCTCCTCCTCGAAAAGAACTCTCAGATTCTATAACCCCGAGCTCAAACCATACACTTCATGGTGGGATCACAGGGGCTCGTTACCGTTGTTAATTGGTTAATTAGGTTGATTACAGGGGGAGGGGGTCGAGGTAATCTCTCTCCCTATGTAATCAACCTAATTAACCAATTAACAACGGTAACGAGCCCCTGTGGGTGGTATTCCCAAGTTTGTGTCAAGGGACCAATGTAACGGACGGAAGACGGTGGGAGAGGGGATAGAGTCCAACGGGGATAACAACCCACAACCTCTCACTTATGAATCCAGCGCTCTACCCAGTCAGCACCGGTTTATAATGCTATTTTATCGTCCAACATGAATGTCCACGTGGCAGTTTCTGACTGTTAGTCCCCGAAGCCCGCCTTCTGTACACGTCACTCGACAAATATATGTAGGTTTATTGTTTTGGTGGGAAATTTAAGCCATATACGACATCGGGCATTACAGGTTAGTTTCTCTGGGTATACTTGCATTTATCAGGTTACCGCATGTTGAGGCGTTTCAGACGTCCACGATGCTCATCCATTAACATCAGATGAGTTGTTTGAACTGATCTGTTATAACAGCTTCCGAGCTAGCGTATCTAAATCTGCTTAAGCCGGTGCTAGGGGTCATGTGGATACTTCATAGCCTCCACATGAACATCTACAATAAGAGAGCAGCTGGGATAGCAAGGCTACGTCCGAGAATCCACCGTATTCTCGGGTCTGAATGTGAGGTGCCGAGGGAAGCTTTCCTGTAGAGTCATATGGTTGCTTTTTAGTCGCCAGACATCACTTTTCCCCGCCTCTTGCATATCGCTACAATTTAACCTGTATGTATAGCAAAACTATTACGTCATGTAGCTGCCCGTGTGAAATATTTAAAACAGATGGCCAGGCTCGGAGCTGGTTAAAGGAGAGTGGAATCCTCCCTGATTGGTATAATTCCTTGAGTGTGGGCCGACATATTTATGGCAGCTTAAGAAAGGCATGAAACTTGTCTCTGCATTCCCCTTATAACAAAGTACTATGGTTTTGGTCAAACCACGATGGTTACCATGATATTACACTGCTTTCATCACGGAACATTGACGTTTTGATCAGGATCATTGTACATTTTAAGAGGGTCACTCTCTCATGCCTTGTTTTCTATCCAACGGTCACATCAGTGGACTGCTAGTCCCCGAGGCCCGCCCTCTGTACATGTCAAGCGACAAATATATGTAGATTTATTGTTTCGCTGAGAAATTTAAGCCGTAACGACGTCGAATTTTGCAGGTTAGTTTTCCTTGGTATTTTGCATTTACCAGGTTACCCCATCTTAAGGCGTTTACTCCATCAGACGTCCGTGATGTAAATCCATTAACATCAGATGAGTTGTTTGAGCTTATCTGTCATCACAGCTCCCGAGCTAGCGTATCCAATTCCGCTTAAGCCAGTGCTAGGGGCCGTGTGGATATTTCATAGTCTACACATGAACAGCTGCAATAAAAGCGCGGCTGAGATACTAAGGTTACTTCGAGAATCCACCGTATTCTCGGGTCTGAATTCTCGGGTCTGAATTCTCGGGTCTGAATGTTGGGTGTCGTTATTTTCATATGGTTGCTTTGCTTTGACTGTGAGGTCATATAACTTCAGGCCATCATGCTGGCATCTATTTCCACCACTGTTATATGTTGCATTTATATAACTTCGTTAAGGATAGCTGTCCCCTTAGAGGTAGTTTTTGTACCCACATGACAATTTGTCGTCTGTATCAATAAATATACAAGATAACCATAATAAACTATATATTTTATGAGAGCATACATCGTAGGGATTCCAACTATATGATTTGTATACTGTGTTACTGTGCTACTGTGTAGAAAATATTTCAATTTAAAAAAATTAAAATGAAAACAACAGCGTCCATTTGTCAATTGAAATTTCATTAAAACTGTTGGTCTTGTTTCAACTTTGATGGTATACCTTGATAGGAGACAATTCGAACTTTATCTCATTTTTTTTAATTTTTGCCTGGTTTTGTTTTTACAGCTATTTTACTAAAATAAATTGAAAAAAACGTACTTTTTTACGGTCGTTCGTCTTGAAAGTTGAATACTTAAAAAACTAATCCGAACTTACAAAAAAGTGAGATGAAGTTTACTAGATCACCTTATAAGTAACAAGCATACCAAATTTCAAAAGCGTAGCATGGATACTTTTCGAAAAATAAACGTTTAAGTCTCGGATTTTGTACAAAAATGAAAGGCTAGAAATCGGGCAAAATGTGTCCAGCTATACATCTGATCAATTAATCCAATTTTTTTGCTTGAATTCTGTTGTCAGATACATTTTCAATCTGTGCAATGGGACCTACTCGAATTCCTGTTTATTCTGGATAACTATTACACTAAGTTTTTTTCATCAAGGCGGTTTAAAGTCCAATTTAAACTTTAAAAACTTGCTAAACTTGTTCAGCTGAGAATTGTTCACACCTGTGTAGATCACTTCAGGGCGGGTGTCTGAGTGAAGTGTCACTGTTATAATTAGAAACAAAAATACAGATGGTTGCATGGTTTTGATCAGAAGGGGGTAGATTAATGTAAATAAGTAGGACTAATAGATAATTAGCTTACCATAATACTGCGGAAATGAGTTATGGAAAGAGATTCGGGGCTTGCCTGAGAATAAACGAATCTGAACAAGTCTTAACAATTTGGGAGTAACCGACACTCCTAGGCGGCATTCCTCATTATGCATATACAGTCCAGAGGCCATGTAAGCTTGGTAGGCTTCTAAAGCACGGCAGCGTACCCCGATAGCATGAACTTGCCCGGTAAACAATGCAAGTCCAGAAATACGTGTATAGGGCACCCCCAATTTTAGATTCTTCAGATGTCATAAGACAGACCACATTCCATGTTAAGCTTGGTAGGCCCCTAAGGTTGGTTGGGTTGTCAAATACCTCGGTACTTTTGCACTGGCGCGGAACTGATCGGTGCAGTAGGGATGAGTATGTCATGGGTGTATCGCGCATACGCAACCAGGATGATTAATTGAAAGAGGGGGAAGAGAGACATTGGATTTTACCCAAGAGGCTTCCGGGCCCAGCATTATATTCAGTTAACGACTACGTGACAACAATCACATGAGCTACATGAACTGATAGCGCTTGACTGTTTCAACACTAGGAATCTGTGCCTTCCTCTATAAAGGCTGTCAGATCTGGATGGATGGGTGGGAGTCCGTACGGATCAGAATGTTGGTTTTACTCTTCTGGCAAGTGCACGGCCATCCATTGTTGACCTGGGTGACCCATCACCGTAGGCTGAGGAGTATACACGGCCTAGTGGGAAGATGTCTCAGGAAAACACTTCTTGAAAGGAGGTCCGTGTTCAGCGATCGTTATGAGGTATGGTTAAGATTCGATCTGTGTCCATGTTAGGTGGCAATGTCAAGGATGGCGTTGCGCATCTTATTCACTTGAATGAAAGGTCGGGGTCAGATGAAAGTACAATTTGTACCCGCTAGCAAAATCTTCCCGACTCGATGATTTGGCTTGTCGCCGCAAACAGGTTCTGGTATGTCCAGATGGAATTAACCCGTCTAAATTTAGGGCAGTGGCATGTCCCCGGACCTGTTCCCGTCCACATGCAGGGTCAAACATTGATGTGGAGGTATTTAAATTAAAATCGGTTCTCCAGGTAGGCCCCGCTAAAACTGGTATTCACCCCACAGGCCATAACCAGTCGCTTTTGGAGTACCCCAAGAATAATTTTTTCGTTGGCGCTCATATTCCCTGCAAACAAAGATAACGCTTTGGCTTACATACGTCGAATGGGGCATTAAGCTGGGGGTTTTTTAGGTGGTCCAGTTGTACGACTGGATTCGGTTTCACTTTACGGACATGAAGAACTGCATCGTTGATGATGATCTCACAGTCAACCACACGCACTTCTGCGTCGGTGACCATCAAGGCAAATGTCGGTAGCGTTCGTCTCTGTCAGAGTTTGACGGGTATCCTGTTCAAGAGGTAACGGTCTTCCATGATCAAGTCTGCCCAATCGCCAGCGTCATTCCCCGTGCTCATGTGCCCGGGGGTAGTCGGTAGAACAAGGGTGCTGTCAACTGAGACTTTTTGGTTTCTCGGTAGTATTTCCCCGAGTCTTCGATGTCCGTCGTCGTAGCTTCGTTGGTTGGTGGGCACAATGTCTCCATGTTGCAGGTTTTATTTCCCGAGGCTTGTTGTGCTTTTGCGAACAAGACGCCCCCGCTTCTTTGGCTCGGCATTTCAGGACCTCTCAGATAGGACACCGATGAATGCATCGCCCATTGTTTGCACAATACTTCGGACAGCTTGTTTCGACCCCGTGCGTCACCAGTGGAATGTTAACGATGCTCCCAAGCACGTTCTCTAATCCATGGCCTCGTTTGGTGCCTGCAGCTGCGAACATGGACAAACCCCCACGGCGCGTGTTGGGTTTAATAGTGCACATAGCTGTGTACATCGCACAGGTAAGGCACCATCTGACCCATTATAAAAAGTTGAACACGATTTTGAGAGGTGAACTATCAGTGTTCCGTGTTTCGTCGCGTTTTCATTGGTTAAAAAGACAAAATGATACACATAGTTTTAGCATACTTTTCTAGCAAGGATCTTGAAAACAATGCAGGCGCTGGATCAATAATTCGCCTTTCTTTAAACAAGCCTTCCATTTAAAGTTGTAATAATTACAGACAAATTTTTACCAAAAAAAATGTTTCTTTTCAAAACGTTCCACATTAAGCCGTTTAAAATAGCCACGTGTTGCACTGTATGCCAAGTCCAAAATCGATACAGTTCCGGGATTCCCCCACAGAGCATGTTATCCCGTGACCATACAAGTAGGTCACGATGTAGATGGAAGGAATCTGGATAATCTCGTTAGCAGTTTCTGAATATGATTATGAATCTCCTGGGATATTCAAACTGTATCATTTTATTATTTTCTAATCAAATAGGATCAATACTTATCACAAATATGAACTTCTTGTTGTTCAATTCTTTACTATACCACCTTCGCTTACTGTGTCGTTTTTGGGCCCACTTTATCGATTTCGGGCGTTTATGTCCCTTTTGTTGATGGCGCTGTAATTCTTCAGGTACGATGTTCGTAAAAAGTAAATCTTCTTTCTTCAACAACTCGCCAACATAATTGATGTCAGGGCTTTAGTTAGAAATAGGGGAAAAACGGACCTCGATCGACGTGGTGTTCGGAGTAATGTTTTGAATAGGTGAAACAAGGATGCCTGTAGTGGTGTTTCCGGCAGTGACTCACATTCCCAGACTAGTGGGAGGCCTATCGGGAAATTTGACTAGCGGGTGTCCGATACTGGTGGCTGCTGTATCTGCTAGTGCATCCAGATCCAGCTGTGGGGATTTCCCACCAATTCCTGTGGCACATGCATGTCTTTCAGTGCTTGGAAAAAACACATTCCACCTTGTGTGTTGAATAGCTTCGGTCAAGGGAGCTAGATCCTGTGTTAAATGTGACGATTTTAATCAACGTCACAAAACATTGTTACAGAAACTTATAAAACAGGGCTATTCCACCAAACGCCTCCACTCAAAGTTTCTCAAATTTGTCGATACATATCGCATGCTGATAAAAAAATATGAACGTAGCGTGCAAGATCTATGGCGCTACGTTTCGTAACTTGTTGTCTAATTCCGCTTACCCCGTGGCTAGGGGCCGTATGAACCCATGTACTTCAAGATCCTCATGGTACTCATATGAACAGTCACAATCAAAGCGTGGCTGAGATACATCATTCTTGAGATGACGACTTTACAACGAATTATGGATTAAGAATACTGATCAGCGATACGGATTTGATATTTTTGGAACATCATGATGTCTTGCCGGCATCATTGAAAACTGTTGACCGCTTCTCTCTTGCAGGAAACAAGCCTATGTTTATGTATACTATGATTGTCTTTTTGAATTTGGTTCTAATACTGTTATATGGAATATGGAGTAGGTCTTTGGATTATGGACGCGGATATTCTCTAATGGACGACGGCTGAATTATGGATGACGGACTAGACGCTTGTAATTCAACCAAATCGCGAATGTGGGTGCCGGAGATCACCTGATTCTGCACGAGGAATTCACTTTTATCATCATGTTATGATAGTTTGGATGAGGATACATAAAGGAAATCAGCATTTTCCTCCGGAACGGGACTGTGGCAATTCAAGGTAATGCCATTAGGTCTCTGCAATGCACCTTCAACCTTCGAAAGACTTATGGAAATGGAAATGACGTCATTATTTTTGGAAAAACAGTAGATGAAACCAGGTAACCTAAGGAAGCTATTTCGGCGTTTAAAACAAGCTCATCTTAAGTTGAAGAAGTGTCATTTATTCCAGTAAAAGGTGGGTTAAGCAGTCATATGGTATCAGCTGAAGGCATCTTCACTGGTGAAGAAGTGATAAAAGATATCAGGGAATGGTGAAACTCCGACTAATGAACATAAAGTTAGACGTTTTCTGGGCTTAGCATCTTACTGTCGAAAATTTATTAAGAATTTTGGAGAAGTGAACAGAGAGTTCCTGTGGACTGAAGAATGTGTAACTTCCTTTCGAAAGTTACAACACCTGTTCATGAACAGCCCTATCTTAGCTCATTCCAGTTCTCATGGAGATTTTATTCTTGATACAGACACCAGTCCGTGGGTATAGGGACATCCTGATGTCTTGCCGCCATCATCGAAAACTGTTGACCGCTTCTGTCTTGCAAGACACTAGCCTATTTTTATGTATACTCTTATTTTTTTTTTGAAAAGTTGATGCTGGTGCTGTTATAGGAATTAGGTCTTTGGATTACGAACGCGGAAATTCTTTAATGAACGACGGCTGAATAATGAATGACGGACTAAACCCTTGTATTTGGAGTTCCTCTGTCCCAAAACCAAGCTGGTCAAGAAAAGATTATCACATACGCAAGCGGGATCCTCAGCAGAGCCGAAAGAAAGTACGGTGCCATCAGGAGGGAACTTCTTGTTGTAGTAAGTTTTTGCCAAACACTTCAAGCATTATCTTACAAGTCGACACTTCACTTTAAGGACTGACCACAGCGTTCTTTGACGGTTGCTGTATTTTAAAGAAGCCGAAGGACATATCGCATGTTTGTTGGGCATATTGAGTACCTTGGACTTTGACATTATACATCCACCTGTAAAGCAACATGGCAATGCTGATACTCTACCAAGCATGGTGTGAAAGTTTAGGTTATGAAGAACCTGATGGAGACTATGCTGGCAGCTCAAAAAATACGAAGTGCTACGGCCAAAACTGACCACACTATTGAAACGACAATAACTAAGGATATGTAGGTACCAAAGGTTTAGAGTTACATGTGACAATATCGAAAACGTAGTAACTCCAAACCATCTGGCAACAGTAGTTCACAAAGACATGTCAATGTTAAGAAAGATCCCCCTCCCCCCGCAAGTGCCTGTGTGGCAATGTATACGAAAACCAGGTGAGACTAACACAGGCAGAGGCTTTACTGTCAGCTGATGAAAGACAAGCCATAAAGCAATTGTGTGTTTTTCATCTTGGGTCCCATTGACCTCTGTAGAGACCACTTCCTTTCACGTTACCGGAAGTGACATTTGACCCTATGCAGTGGATTTTCCGGTGTTTTTGTGCAGATGCGTAGTCAAAGGTCCCTTGCAAGTTATGTGATCAGAAGTGACCTCCACAACGGTCAAACGTCAATGTGAACCCAGATACTCTTTCTCTACTACTTATCAAGTTCATGTGAAGAAGTCACGGTCACGATAGGGAGATATTCATACTTAACTCAAATTTGTTTTCTCATGTTTCAGCTGGGCCCGAAATCGAGTCCGCAAACATGCCGTCTCGTCCAGCATTGCTCCCTGCACTTGTAGGCGTACATGCTGAAACGCGGATTTGGTCGTATTTTGCTTAACTTTAAACCAATTGTGAAGAAATTTGGCATCTTTGTACGGTTGCTGAATTTCAAAGAACCCGAAGGAAAGATCGCACGTGGTTGGACATTTTGAGTATCTTCGACATTCGACATTATACACCCACCCGTAAAGCAACATGGCAATGCTGATACTCTGTTAAGAATGGTGTGAAAATTTAGGTTAAGGAGAGACTGATGGGGGCCTTATTCTTCCTATTCTGGCAGCTCAGAAAAAAAGAAGAGTTACGGTCCAAACTGACCACACTGTTGAAGCGAAATAACTACGGTTATGTAGGTACCAAAGCTTTGGAGTTACATGTGGCGAGGATTTCGAAAACGTAGGAACCCCAAGCCATCTGGCAACAGTAGTTCACAAAGACATGTCAATGTTGTAACAAGACACCAGAAGCAAAGATTAGACAATGATGATCTTTGATCCAATGAACGGTTAAAGGAGCAGCGAGATGCAGATTTAGAGGCGATAATTACTCCTAAGCACCAATCTGTTGAACAACCTACACGAGAAAAGATATCACCCAAAGTCACTAAGGCTTACTGAGCAAACTGGAATCGCCTGAGCTTTACAGATGGAGTTCTGCTTCTTAAATGGGAACCATCTGATGGATCCGGGCATTGATGGCTATTGGTGTTACCCAGAAATCTACTTAAAGAGGGAGTGAGTGAATATGATTTAACATCGCTTTCAACACTATTTCAGTCATATCACGACGTTTGGTTCCTATTCCTTTTCACACTCGAAAACCGCACGGGTAGGGTCCTATTCCTCTTAACACCCGAGACCCCACAAGTCGGGTCCTATTCCTTTTCACACTCGGGAACCCCATGGGTGCCCCAGTTAGTGGCCTCACAGCTTGTTCAACGACTTCAACGACCGCGGCACATCTCGGACTCCAGAATACTTACACCAAAGTTTTAGATCGATATTACTGGTATGGAATAAGACAGGATATAAAAAAATGTAGGCAAATGTGACACATGTGCATCTCGAAGGTCATGCCCTATATCTATGGTATTCAAAACAAGGAAGCGAAAACAGTTGCTGGCAAGAGAGTCAAAGAGTTCATCTGCAGATTTAGAGTTCCAAAACAAATACATTCAGATCAAGGGTCGAAAGTTCAATCTAAAGATAAAGGTCTTCCGGGAAGTTTGCCGACGGTTGGAGATAGATCAAACCCACACAACCCATACCATTCGCATTCAAATGATATGGTCGAGCGATTTAACCGTACATTCCAGGATCGCCTTGCAATGATGGTGAAACGAAATCAGAGGAACTGGGATGAAGAATTACACTGATAAAAACATTTTTTTGGATTTTCGCTTGAATGAGTTTAAGTTTCTTAAAAATTCTTAAAGGGAAAATCTCAGTTTTGTCCCCTATAGCAGAAGAAATTCAATCACCTGACAAATAATTCTTTTCACATCAAATGGAATAGTTTTGAGAATTCTTTGACTGTGCTTGTTTTTTATAAATTTGCAGAAAAGTTTAATCTTGTTACCCAAGAAAAGTTTTAAATAAGCAAAAAGTGTGAGAAAATTAAGGAGTTATTTCTTAAATTTTCTTAAATATTCTTACATTTTCTTAATTTCACGAGAAATAATTTTTTAATTTTCTCCCACTTTTTACTTATTTAAGACTGTTCTTGAATAAGAAAAATAAACATTTCTGCAAATTTACAAAAAGGAAGCAGATTTTAAAATTGCTAAGAACAGCCAAGAATTTCTCCAACTTATTCTATTTGTCAGGTGCTCAGATTTACTGCGCAATAGACACATTTTAGAGGACAGAACTTCTTATTTAAGATACTTTTACCTCCGTCGATCAGACGGAGGTCTAGGAGCGCAACGTGAAATCTCCCGCCAAATAATTGTCATATGGGGAACCCACGACTCATAGGATTTCCAATAGGGATTGTCATGGTTCCCGACGAAATTTTGACGCACTTTTCTTGGACACAATTGAAATAATGGGGTTCCCCATTGCAATGCATTACAATGGGCCTTGCTTCTGTAGTCGGGTTCCACCTTCCATCCACCGGGAGATTTAACATGGCGGCCCTCCAGATGGACAATGCGATTTTTTGCCGTTTTTCTGGTAAGTTTATTGTCGCCATTTGATGTCATTACAACTCAATGATTCATAGTACACCACCCGTCATTTCTATATATCGAAAACTATTTGTCGGCTGATGACTTATGTCGACGCCAATCAAATAGCCCAAGTTGTTGTTGTTGCATATCAAACTGAGTGACTGACGTGAAGACAACAGCACAATCGACGATGCCCTGATTTCCCTGCTACTTTTTTCTTTCAGTTGATGATATCCACCAGCCTGGTTGTTTAAAAACAGTTATTCTAAATTTTGCTGATAAATCATATTTCCGAGGGGGGAGGGCTATTTATCTTGGCATTTGGCAGTTGAATAATGGTTTGATTTTGCAGAAGCACCAAATTGATCTACCTGCGTGAGTCTGTAAACTTATTTAATAAAGCTGATAAATGATATACATATACTTTTCTTTTCATTTATCCTAACAGTTTAGTGACATCCACACTGTGTGCTGTGCTGCCAATGACTTGAACAGAAGACAATTAGACAAAAAGAAAATCAATAAATAATAAATTACATAGAAAAGTTTCTTGTCTTTGCAAGGGGGACATCAGACGCACTGACAACACAGACCATTCATTCAAATTTCGCCTTCCATTGGGGAGGCAGAAATATTCTGACCTCAAACACAGTATACATATTCTCTTTTGTGATCTAATTTTCGTTTGTCAAAATATTGCTTCATAGAGAAGTTACTGATATAAACAATCCTGTTCTAGATTATGATATACTGGATTATTATGATGTTCATGCCACTAACATGAACTCCAACCCAACCAGTGGTCAAGATCCATCATCGTTCTTCAGAATTCATATTATTGATCACTCATAGATTGGATTAAGTTCTCATAGTACTCAGTTCTCATTTCATACTTTTGCAAATTCTTGTAACATGGTCAGGTTCCAGTTCTATTAAGTACACGTATGAAAGGTGCGAACTGGTATGATGGATTTCATCTTGTTGTGTATGACGAAAGAATGAAATATAATGAAGGCCATCAATATTTTCAATGAAGTGAGTTTTGATATTAAATATGTATACAATTGATTCCAAATTCCAGGTCATGGATTCAGTACTTCTGATATCAGATGCAACAGGACTGTTACACAATGGATGTACTGGATGAAATGGAAAAACCAAAACAGACTATTGATTGGTTCAGCTGTGTCAGAAAGGTGTGGAATGACAGAGGTGGTGAAAATCAGAGCCAGTGATTGGCCACCCCTCCCCCCACCCCCCCACACACACATTGGATATCAGCTGATTCCTCAGGAAATAAACATTACGCATGTAATGACCACCGGCAGAGTGATACACGTGTCAATCGGTCAGACATTTTCAAGGATGCCCAGTTCTAACTTAAAACAACCATGCCGGACTTCATTCCTTCTCTCAGAATAATTGGATCCAACTTTTACAAAACCTGCAGCTCCCAATAGCTCCTGGATCTAGACCACATTAATGAAGGGATCTAGTTTATCGGTGCTATGGCAAAAATATCATGTAGAATGGGATTGTGTGGATAATATCCGATTCATGAAAGTTGAAGTCCTGCGGCATGCTCCACAAATATCATCAAAGGTCATAAAACTTTCTGGTCTGCACCAGTGTGGATCTTTTCTTGTTTTTTTTTTGTTTTTTTTTACAAAATTATCTCCCTTGACCAGGAGAGGACTTGAATGTGTCTGAAATGATTTAGCCAAAGGTAAAAACCGAACATATTTTGATTATTTTATTCAAATTTCAATTCCACTTCTGGTATATGTACATGTATAAAATACATACAGAATGAACTACATACAGAATAACACAAAGAACAGGTATATGTATCTCATTACATTCTTAACCAAAGATCAATACCTGGGTGATATTACAACAATACCATGGTGTTATATATTGTTATGATTTGCTTAACTTTAGCTGCTGAAGATATTTCTAATTTGAGGGTAATGGGCAATCGTACTAAATGATTCAGTCATAATATTGTCTGTATTATATTGATGTCGACAAGGATATACATAATTATTTGATAGTATTATTAATTGTATGTTGTTTATGATTAACATGAACTTTTTATTCGCTGGAATCCAGCCATTTGTTCCATATGGGCAATATTTTCATAAGCCATCACCATTCAATATGAATGTGATACATGTACAAGTCCATGGTAATTGATACATTATGGTGAAGGTGACCTGTAACACCAGTATACAAAATTATTCCGAGCTCATTGAATCATCATCACATGATGCTGAGGCAGATCAGAACGGAGTGTCGGTAAAATCAGATGTGTTTTGCAGAGGATTCTGCCAATGAGGATGCTATACTGTACACATACAAAATATGACGTGTTGATGTGCAGGGCCTATAGCACAAAATCACAAACTAGGCACACAGGATCTCATTTCTGCCGCTAACGTGTTGATTTGGGTGGGGGCGTCCTCTCAGGGGGAGGTGTGGGTGGGTAGGGGCCTAATGTCTCAAGCAGTATTCCTGGTTTTCCATCAATATACTCTATTCCATACCCCAATATTTCAAGCCCGTGAAATCAAACAAAATTTATTTGCGGGGAATGTGACTTCCACATCCCTAGCTGGACAGGCTAGTGGGGAACCCTCAATCTCAGGTTAATTACCATTGGTGAAGTTAACGTCCAACAATTGCAAAATTGAGCTTGGCATCCGGCCCTATTTTATTCAGTGATGTATTCCCCTATGGACCATGTTGCCTCGACGGAGGTCTTTGCGCTCATCCAGCGCTTGTTAAGATTATTAATCTCATTCAAGCTAATTTTCTTTTCACTGTGTACATTTTTCTCGTATGGCATACAGATCTTCAATTCACAATATCACGCAGGAAAATCACATCGTTATAATGATGCGAAGGGAATCACTATTGTCACTGGATCCTATAACTTGAAGAGATTCAGATATGCCAACCACTGGAAATAGAGAGTATGCGAAGAAGCTACGAGAACGAATAGAAGTCGCTCATGAGAGAGCCAGGGAAACACAGAAGAAAAACAATGTTCGACAGAAGACAATTTTGATCTTCGGAAACATGGAAGTCCATACAAAGTCGGAGACTAGGTATGGTTATATTACAGCACCAGAAAGAATGATCTTGCCGCAAAACTTTCTTGCAACTGGAAAATCCCGTACCAAGTCATCAGCAAGCTCAATGATACAGTGTATCGTGTGCAGCTCAATCCACACAATCCTTTTTCGCAGAAAATTATCTCATCCCACAAGATAATTATCTCGTGCCATGCCATAAATGACTAGTGGGACGAGATAATTATCTCGTGAAGCGAGATAATTATGTCGTGGAACGAGATAATTATGCCGTGGCATGAGGTAATCATATCGTGGCACGAGATAATTATGTCGTGGCGCCAGATAAATGTTGTGGGACGACATAATTATATCGTGACGTGGGACGAGATAGATGTGTTGTTGGACGAGATAAATGTGTAATAGGACGAGATAATTGTGTCGTGGGAAGAGATAATTACATCGTAGGACAAGATAAATATGTCGTGGGACGAGACAATTATGTCGTGGCACGAGATAATTATGTTGTGGCATGAGGTAGATGTGTTATTGGACGAGATAAATGTGTAGTAGGTCGAGATAATTATGTCGTGGGAAGAGATAATTACGCCATAGGACAAGATAAATATATCGTGGGACGAGATAATTATGTCGTGGCACGAGATAATTATGTTGTGGCATGAGATAAATATGTTGTGGAACGAGATAATTATGTCGTGGCACGAGATAAATATGTCGAGGGACGAGATAATTATGTCGTGGGACGAGATTATTTTCTGCGAAAAAAAGAATTGTGGATGTCCCCTCCACGGTTCCGTACTCTCCCTCTCTCTCCGCAGATTATAATCTACAAAACGTTTACACCAGCATTGATGCATCTGCATCAATAGGTCTTATTGTGAGGATGATATAACCGGGCTATATCATCCCTCGATAAAATCATCCATGAAGAAATTACCCTAGGGACCAATAAAGAGTATCGCAAGATCAAAACTGACATAACATTTCATGCTGTTAACTTTCTGTAAATAAGTTCAAGACTTCTTGATGTTCAGTTTGAAGAACTTGTTCAGATAATTGAAGATTTTTAAAGACATGAAAGGGTAAGATATCATAAAGAAATGTGACAAAGACCAGATCTGCTGACATGACGAGTTACAGCTATAAGAATTAAAAGAGGCTAATATCTTACGAACATACCTGGTAGCGGCGTCTTTTTACAGAAGTCCAGCTCGAGAAGTTACCAACGAGAAATGAAATGATCAGGAGAAGCTTTAATAGGTGGAGTTTAGTTAACAGACGAATTTAATAGAACGAGATAGCAGTGAAATTTGATCAGCAAATCTAACCAACATTGTTAAAAGACAAAGTTAACAACTGGGTGACAAGTAATACGGGTTAACAAGAGAATAAAAGAGGCAGAGAAACGAGAATAATTTACCTTTATGGTGGCAGTGAAAAAGTGAACTTTGTAAATTAAGGGTAAGAGTTTCCTCTAGTGGGAATCCGCTACAATATAAGCAGACCATTTTAGGGGTTACCAAGAAGTACATTCTCTGGCAGCTGTTATCGGCGACATTTTGCAGCAACTCTTTCCGCACATGCAGTTGATTGATTGATTGATGAGGTATTTACTAGTACCGGTAACTTACCAAAGTATCAAAAAGACGATTACCGTACACATTATGTACCGGTACCTCAATACTTGTGATTTTGCTTTTTACCTTTGACAAGATCTCTTCCTAGACCAACTGCATATAAAAGTTGTCGAAATGTCGCTGATAATCCCGGTCAAAGAATCTACAAATTGTCACCATTAAAATGGTCTGTTTATATGTTAAACATATTATGCTGAACAGAGCTTGAGCATCTTTATTTTTAGTATATTGGCATAAACGAGATATTGGGAGTACGAGAACGAGGCTATAACAACAAGACACGCTTCTTTAAGCACAAAATGTGGTAATTTTTGTGTTGACACATCCACCGACGTTTGACTAAACATAAGTATCAACTTATTTTGGAAGTTTGTCGAGCGGTCACCCAGTAAAACCTCCCAGAAATGGATCCGTCGGCAGACCTCGAGGTAATGCCTGAAAAACAAGATGGCGGTGCCGTTAACAAAGGGGCATGCAAAGGCGGGAAAAGACCGAACTGAATATGATAATTCAATCGCAGAATCACCCAAACCAGTACTCTTTGCAAACGACCAAGACAAAGGTCTTCATCTGGCGAAAGTCTTACAAGTAAGATATTACGATGAAGTTGGCTTAATGAAAATCGCCGACGTCGACTGGGCTGATCACGACAAAGGTAAGCCGTCAAAAATCCTTACTTCGACCGACGATTTCGACTAATCTTTCAACGGCCAAGCACCAATACCAAACATGTTCAAGACTGTATTGAAAATCTTCATTCGCGGGGAAAAAATACTTGTCATAACACTGTTTCTGACAACAAGAAAAGTTGTAATTCAAGGATCTTCATGTCAAGACTGGATTTACGCAGAATTTGACAAACTGAAAAAAATAGTTCTCCGATACGGAGAACAATGCCTGAACAATGCAAAGCACTGGCACGATCGCTACCTCTGCCATCATGCATTGGACAGCTCCTCCGTCAGCATAGTTCTGAGGAGGAGGAAGCTGCAGTGAATGACGAAGTAGGAAATGTGCAGCAAAATGCCGAGGACAAAAACTGTGACACTTACATGAATACTACAGTACCTGAAAACATACGTAGCCATCCTGGTGGCACCTCACCACCTGTTAGTCTGACTCCGAGAAGATCTGTACTATCACATAGGGCGGATAGTCCAAGAATGAGCCCCCAGCAAAAGAATACTTTTCCGAAGAAAGCTCCAGATATTCGTAGCCAAGACTCAGAAAGTACATTGAGCAAATTAACTGTGATTGAAGAAAACCTTTGTGGCATCCTCCGGGACATCAGAGTTCGCTTTAATAAAAATGGTAAAACAATACAAATTGAGGAGAAGATATATGATCTTGACATAAAACTCACCAAACATCTTGATGAACTGCTACAATCTGTCACTCGACAAACCAACAAACGAAGTGGCACAGTCACAACCAATGTGAACACAAAAATCAATGAAATTCTCAAGAGAATGGATACAGATAAAATGGAAATCCTCGTGGAACTGGAATCTGACTTGAGAAACTAAACAAACTGACATCACTAGAGAAGTTGAACTCAGACAAACAGTTTATTATGATTGCATGTACATGCACAGCTGTTTCTGGGAATTTTTCTGTGAAAAATCAGGCCACTCGCCAATCCAACGTTAGCCGAATAGATGAACCCAGTGTAAACAACCCACACAACAACACTGTCCAGCATGTGGCGCTGCCTTCCACAACTACAGTGGACTCTCCTGCTGAATACACAACCGCGGTTAATTTAAATGATCAGGAAACCGTCGACAAAACTACTATTGAGTCGACAAACAATAACCACTCAAACAGTGAAAATTCAGTGGATACAACCGCAACCTCAACTCATTCAATAAACCAGTTTGATGCAAATGCAGGGCCTGCTGGTCGACAGTCTGAGAGAGAATCCTTCCGCCATAAGCCAAACAAAGTGTATACCAACAATCAGGAAAGAGCGGATCTACTCATTATCGGAAACACTAACACGCGCGCCTTAAATGATGAGCCAATCTATTCCAAACACACTGTGGAAATTGTCACCTTGAAAAACAAACGTGTATGCGGTGCATCGAGATACATACAAGCCATGAATGACCGCTTCACCCACTCAGGTAATCAGAACGAACGAAATCCATAGAACTGAGGAAAAATCCCTGACAGCAAGCTTTGAATCACTGATTGACAGTACCAAAACAAAGCTATCAATCTCTAACATTGTTCTGATGAGTATCTCTCCTTGTAAAGGGCCTGCCTGTCCAGTGAGGCAAATGAACTACAAATTACAACAGCTTTGTGAGGAAAGAAGTATTCACTTCTGTAACAACGATAACGTAGATTACCACACCGATCTCAAGGAAGACCAGATACAACTTAATGATAGTGATGCGGGTCGACTGATGCAAAACTTAAAGGAGACCTGCAACCCTCTGTTAGGGGTAAAGAGATCCGTGAAGCGCCCGAGAAATCGCAGCCCTGACGGTTGGAAAACATACCGCTACTCCCCACTAAATAGGTCTGCCAACTTCACAACAGCAATCACCTTGGGCAGACAACCAATCGACCTACAATGCCCGACACAGTGGAACCAGCGCAATCAATAACAGACCCACACCCAGTCCCCAAGGAAAACAGTGTACCACCTACAAGTACAACAGTACCGTCTCTACATACAAGTGTGCCTTCGCCAACATCATCACCTGTGCTTCCACCCTGGTACTGGTTCAATCCCATGAATACGAACCCCATGAACATGATGAACTACTGGAACCCCATGTCTCACACAATTAGAAAACCCTGCTGTGTACACCGCACTGAACTGGACATATTAGTTCTCAACCGCCTTACTAGTGCTCTCAGTCTAATCATTCATAGATACAAGTTACTTTACAATAGCTTTATTATAACATTATATATGTAGTACAATAGTGCATGCGTATAACTTCAGTGACTAGGATTAAGATACATCTAATTATGGACAACAAAATAGCCATCAAATCCGATCAGTAATGTTGAAGGTCAATCTCTCAACAATGTGATAAGAGAATGCCTGAAATTAACACTGAACTCCCAACAAGCTAACATTTACATTTAGCTTTGAAACTGCTGGATATCTTTTACTAGTCAAACAAAGTGGATGTATTACTGTGATTTTTACTGCTCAGTCTCATAACATGACGGTAAGCAAGTTGCTAAAACTTTCATGCTAGAACGTCGATGGACTTAAGAAAAAGTTGACAGATGACCAGTTATTCTTCAGTCTGAGAGGCAACGATGTTATCGGACTCGCTGAAACATGGACTCAGAACATTGAAGATTTTGATGAACTGTTGAATTGTCAACTCTTGGATTACTAATGTGATTACGCGCTCGCGACAGGTAGGTGCACTGCTTGGAGGAAATCAGGGGGGATAACTATTATCTACCGCAAACAACTACTCTCTGCTATCACCACTGTCTCTAAATCCCCCAGCATCATATGGCTGAAACTAACCAGCGAACACTTCGGCTGGGAGAAGAACCTCTAACTTGCTACAGTCTATACATTCCCCCTCACACATCCAACTATTATGGTGACCAGCTCCCTGAACTTGAAGATGATATAGCTAAATACAGCCATTTGGGAAATGCTATGCGGATCGGCGATTTCAACTCCCGAACCAAAAATCTGCCCGACAAAATCACTAATGATTTAGACAAATTCCTAAATTGCCAAACTCTTGCAAATTGGACACCCCCTTACCAATTACAAGCGTCTGGTCCGTCATTCATAATTCAGCCGTCGTCCATTCGAGAATATCCGCGTCCATAATCCAAAGACCTATTTCATATTCCATATAACAGTATTAGCACCAAATTCAAAAAGACAATCATAGTATACATAAACATAATAGGCTTGTTTCCTGACTCAATATGGACATGCATGGACCAGTACTTCAGCATGGAAGAAATCTTCTATCCATTCGTCAATCCTCCCAATTCTAAATGGCAGAACCGCCCGAGACTCTCTTGGCCATCTTACCTACTATGACCCAGAAGGCAGTAGTGCAGTAGATTATTTCATTTGTCATGAATATTTCAGACATATGATCCTGAGTATGGCTGTTCGCCACTTATCCTCTCTCTCAGGCCACTGCCAGATTAGCTGCTACATCAAATGTCTCGTCAAACATGAAAATTCCACATCGCTCCCACCTACGCCAAAATAACATAAAAACCGAAAATATTAAACTGTACCACTACTCTCTCCTATCTGATGAATCTCTGTTGAATTGGGTTAAGGCACCCTGAGGACCACTGTTTTGGAAAGTGACCAGTGTTTAGTATTCGATTGAACAGTTTTGAAATGGGGAAGAGCAGAATTTGCTTACCATGTTTTATCATTTCATTTGCGAGTTGATCTAGACCAGCTAACTTCTTTGTTTTTAAATCGTTGATTGCATCTGATATTTCCTTGGTGGTTATATGGGAATTAAGGTAGGTGTTGTGATCTTTATTATTAATTATGAGCGTTTTTAGTTCGGATTGTATGGTGTGGTCTAGGGGTCCAGATTTATTGTGAACATTCAGTGTTTGAAAGTGTCTGATTCGTTTGTATCAGCTAGTGTGGCCAGGAGGGTTCTTTTCAGGTCTTGGTGTTTTGTCTTTAGGAGCCGCTTGTATTCTTTCTTCCTGAATTATATTTTGGACGAGTCTGATTGTCCCAAGGAGCTTTTGGTAGTGCTTTCTCTATTGCGAGTCGAATAAGGGTTTATTTTTTCGTTTTGATTTTCGTGGTTTGTTGGGAGCGGGAGTGTATATGTATCTTTTAGCGGCTGGAATTATGGTGTATGTGAGTTTGTCTGTTGCTTTTTTCAATATCTCCTTGTTGGGTTTCTATGTCAGTACACATGAATTCGTTTATGGCAGAAGAGGGGTAAAAAACACCCAGACAACTACTGAGTGATAGCTCTACAAATCTGTTACATGCAGATGACCTGCTCTTGATTTCTGATACCACTGAAGGGCTACGACACAACCTTGATTCTCTTGCCAAATTTTGCAACAAATGGCACCTTGAACATTGCCAAGACTCAAATCATGACTATTCAGAAATACAAACGAAAACCAAAAGGCTTGCACAACTTTCACATCAACCATGTCCCAATCCAAGAGTGCAAGCAATACCGTTACCTATGAACAATTATCGACGAAAAAGGTCATTCTCATCTGCTACACTAGACCTGAAACAAACAGCACTCAAAGCACTATTCAAACTAAAGAAAACTACCAGCAACTGCCCCTTCTCAACCCATCTCAAGATTAAACTGTTCCATACAGAAACTACCCCCTGAGGAAGTCCTAAAAAATTCTGTAAACTTACTCTTGGTATCTCAACACAGACCACAAACATAACATGCCTGGCCGAATTGGAACAATATCCCCTGTATTTCGACATTCTTACCAAAACCCTAAAATATAGAAACCGTCTCTTCCTCACCAAGAACTCCCTGTTCAAAGATGCCTACGAAACCTACACCTCAACCCCTCTCTCCCAAAGAACTGGGAACACTTCTGCGTGCAACACCTCAAACTAACAAACACAGACTTTCCATTACAAACCAGCAAACCAGCCTTAACAAACAGGCTAGAACACTCACTACCAAATTACAGGAAGACTACAATATACAATATACAATAACAAGCGTCTGGTCCGTCATTCATAATTCAGCCGTCGTCCATTAAAGAATATCCTCGTCCATAATCCAAAGACCTATTCCATATTCCATATAACAGTATTAGCACCAAATTCAAAAAGACAATCATAGCATACATAAACAAAGGCTAGTCTCCTGCAAGAGAGAAGCGGTCAACAGTTTTCAATGATGCCGGCAAGACATCATGATGTTCCAAAAATATCAAATCGGTATCGCTGATCAGTATTCTTAATCCATAATAATCGTTGTCAGCAAGGAATACGGCCTACAAATCTATCCTGTCTGAAATCTCTCGAACACAGGCAAACTCTTAATAGACTGCGTACCAGCTCACAAAAGCTACAAATAGAAGTAGACAGGTATCATAAAATTCCAATCCCCTGAGACCAGAGA
This sequence comes from Hanleya hanleyi, assembly GCA_036873755.1. Classification (NCBI taxonomy): domain Eukaryota; kingdom Metazoa; phylum Mollusca; class Polyplacophora; order Lepidopleurida; family Hanleyidae; genus Hanleya; species Hanleya hanleyi. Next base: position 44,127 of record JAVTVY010026115.1, on the reverse strand, counting down.
ATTTGCAATCAATGCACAACAAACTATATAGAAAATGAACTACACTTTCTCTTACATTGCTTAGCTTATGCTACATCTCACCTCCCCTTACTTAAACTACTTCCTCCGCTCTCTGATCCTACAATTTCCGACATCCAGAAACTCTCCATAATTCTCAACCCAGATGGTGTTCATTGTCAAAAAAACAGCGGAACAATATAATACATTTTATGTACCGTTCAATAAAAGACTCACCCACACTGCCACACCCTCCAGCAGAGCACATCTCGTCCCTCTGTAAATAAACTGAAATGTGCCAACATAGCTAATACGTATAGAGTTTAAGCCTCATGTTTTGTATGTATATGTAGATATGAGCATGTTTATCAACAGATATTTGTGCGGCTGTGTACATAGATATATAGATGTGGCTCCGTTGTAAAAAGTGTATCTAGGTTCATCAGAAGTAGTCTTATAGCTTGCCATACTTTGTAGCACCGGTAACCCAAAGTCGTGCAATAAAGAATTGAATTGAATTGAATAAGAAAGGATGCCGAAATGACATAACCTCCACTTTGTTCCGAAATGTCGCGTACCGAAATGTCGTATGCTGGAATCGCCAATTCGTTGCAGTCCGGCTGACAAAACGTTGAAGAATGATTTCGAAAAGTTAAACTCACCAGGCCATTCTTCCAGTTAACCTCCACAAACCAATATGTTTGAGTTTATTTTTAAGAATTCATCCTAATGAATAATGCCTTTCTTTACATGACATAAGATTGTTTTCACAGTGTGCAAGATTAGAGTTGTTCTTGATGCGCGCGGAGAGTCGATTCCACATCTTCGTTCACCAAGCCAATTTCTATGCTCACGCGTAGGTGCAAAAGCGAACAACCTTCAAAGCAGGAACAAAAGATTCAGGTACAGAAACGACCCACACAATTATAGACTGGTACAAAAAGCCAAGCAAGAGTTCAAAGCAACAGTAGACAGGGCAATAGAGGAACACTGGAATTACAAGCGTCTAATCCGTCATTCATAATCCAGCCGTCGTTCATTAGAGAATATCCGCGTCCATAATCCAAAGACCTATTCCATTTTCCATATAACAGTATTAGCACCAAATTCAAAAAGACAATCATAGTATACATAAACATAGGCTTGTTTCCTGCAAGAGAGAAGCGGTCAACAGTTTTCAATGATGCCGGCAAGACATCATGATGTTCCAAAAATATCAAATCCGTATCGCTGATCAGTATTCTTAATCCATAATATTCGTTGTAAAGTCGTCATCTAAGAATGATGTATCTCAGTCACGCTTTGATTGTGACTGTTCATATGAGTACCATGAAGTTCTTGAAGTACATGGGTTCATACGGCCCCTAGCCCCGGGTTAAGCGGAATTAGACACAAGTTACGAAACGTAGCGCCATAGATCTTGCACGCTACGTTCGTATTTTGCTATCAGCATGCGACATGTATCGCCAAATTTGAGAAACTTTGAGTGTAGGCGCTTGGTGGAATAGCCCTGTTTTTAAAGTTTCTGCACCAGTGTTTTGTGACGTTGATTAAAATCGTCACATTTAACACAGGATCTAGCAAATGCTACTAAGCGAGATATGTATACGCCATATGCAGGTCCCACTGGAATATTACTATCCAGAAAGGGATAGTTTACGATGTCGAAATTGTAATCATTTCTTTTGTCATAAAGTCGACGAGAGAGAATGCCCGCTTCATTTTTATAGAGATATAGATCTAAATATGATGTGCCTGTAGGGCTATCTGTAGTTTCCTTCAAATCCAATGAAGGTGGATATATATCCTTCACTGCCTCATTTATATAGCGGTTATCCACAGCGAGAAGATCGTCTATATAGCGTTTGGTGAATGAGAAGGAACGGGCTTTGAATGGATCGGTTTTTTGAAAGCGCCTGCATATAGTCATATTCATAAGAGAACAGATACAGGTCAGCCAACAGGGGTGCACAATTAGTACCCATTGGAATACCTATATGCTGCTGATATATTGTGTTGCCAAATTTCACATAGATATTTTTAATGAGAAATTCAAGCAACTCTATAAACAAAGAAACATCCCATGAATGATATCTCTTGTATGTAGTCGAGCTAAAGAATGCTTTATGGCTTCCGACATTAATATATCTACGATCAGTTTTCTTGAACACAGATACTATTAATGAACTTAGACGGTCAATAAGGTCCTGATGAGGGATTGTAGTATAGAGAGTCGAGAAATCACATGTGGATACATTTCTGTACGGTATGTGACCTTTAGCATCAAGTTCTTCCGTAAGACATTTTGAGTTTTTCTATATCCACATACATTCAACGCCAGAGTTCTTAGAAATAATGGCGTAATACCTTTCCCAAAATGCTTTTACCTCCCGAAGGGCCCTCGTCAATAGGGTTGAAAGAAGCTTGGTGGTGCAGCTTCTAGAACCAGCTATGAATCTAGCTTTGTATGGTGATTTATGCATTTTGGGAGTCCAGTATAGTTTTGGACTATTTGACCCTCATTGACCAACTTAACTCGGGGATCCACAGAAATTTTGGCCAGTTGTTAACAATCAATCCAAAAGTTAAGAATATTATACAGCCAATTGAACGGGCTGATGGTAGGGGTCTATGGCTCAGATAGCTTAGAAGTTCAGAATGATAACATATGGTAAAGCACCATGGAAGAACTCGGTTCTTGGCTGGTTCAAGATGAATCTAAGGATCTATATAAGGTAGATGCACTTGCTCAGCTGTCGCCCGAGAACTCTGACCTTCCTCTTGAAGAAGTTCAGCTAGCGATAGAAGCTACCCCTTTGCACGCTTCACCTAGCCCTGAGGAGAAAATTTTCTCAATCATGATAAAGAAAGGGGGATAGAGTTGGTACAAACCCCAACAAACATATTGCAGCAATTTTGGGGCTCGGGAAAGATACCCATTGCCTTTAAACAAGTCCCTAAGGTCCTGCTCTCGAAGCCTGGTAAAGACAATTACCATTCTGTTAAGGCATATAGACCTATCACCCTGGAGAGTGTCTTGGGTAAGATCATGGCGAGGGTGGTTCAGAGACACCTTATATGGAGATTGGAGTGCGATGGCTCTCTTCCCAACTCGAATGAACACTATAGGAAGTTTAGATCAAGCACACACGCACTCATTCGTTCAGTTCGAAAAATATACGAGGCTTGAAATAGGGAAGAATATGCCATCCTGGTGATTATGGATTTTGAAAGCTGCTTTGAGCGCGGGCGGAGTTGATATGCAAGCTGTATAACATGGGAATAAGAGGCAGCTTACGTTATATCTCAGAATTTCTGAGTGAATGACAGTCGAAGTTCAATGTCAATGGGGCATCTACTGGATGGCTGCCTTCAAAACTGGGCATCCCACAGGGGTCTGTGCTCTCTCCCACGCCGTGTAATGTGTATACTTCAGATGCTACGGAAGGACTTAGTTCGTCATCTGACCACACAGAGTATGCCGATGATAACACGATCTTGAGAAGTGGTTCCAACTTAGATATCCTTGTAGATGAGGTAAATCGGGAGATAGACACAGTAGGCAAAACTTGGTGTAGTGACTGGAACATGGTCACATCCGCAAACAAAACCTGTGGATTATTGTTCGCTCCACCGAACCTGGTGAGAAAAGAAATCACTTTAGTTCTGAAAGGGAAAAAATTGAGATGGTACGCTCTAAAAAACTCCTGGGTGTCATGTTGGATGACCAACTCAAATTCACTGAGCATTCCAACGCCAGGCAGTCAGCAGCTTTTGGTGCCCTTAGATCCTTATCTGACTTTGATCGAGCTAAATCTAGATGTTCAACCCCCAACTTCGTTAATTTGTACAAAACACTGGTCTTGCCCAGCCTAAAGAACGGCATTGCTGTAGTGGCAGGTTCAGGTAAGGAAGTATGTGGGGACTTTGAGAAGGTAAACAGACTAGCTCTCCTAAAAGCAACTGGGTGTCTGAATTCCACATCCACAGAAACACAAGTCCTGACTAATTGCACACCGGTCAACATTCACCTCAGGCTGAAACAAGCAGAAGAAATGACGAGAATTCTCGCACGTAGCAGCACTGACCCCATGATGAAAGAACTGCAGTTGCACATTAATAGGGCCCAGAGGGAGAGATATCCATCTCTCTTCTCTGCATCGCTCTGTAGGTTGAGAGAGTTTGGAGTGCCACCAGAAGGGGTGGGGGAAAACTATCAGAAAAGGGATAACGGGTTAAATTTTCAGGGAGTGCTCAGTCAGTCAGGAGTTCAACAACAGCAAAGTTGACCAGGAGCACATTGTTAAGCAGAAATTAAAACTGTTGGAGTATGATGGGGTAGTCATTTTCACTAGGCAACCCAGGCCCAGTAGGGGCCTCAGCCATTGTATTCCTCAAGGGTCTCAAATCTGCTCCCATCTGTCTCAAGAAAGCCGTCGCCAAGGTGGGCAATAATTATGTTGGGGAGGTGGTAGGTATCCGACTAGCTCTAGAATATGTAGCAGGCACTACTGCTGTAGAGGCAGATGTAAACATCGTCACAGACTGCCAGTCTGATATTGTGTCTAGCTTTTCTTCAGACATTCCAGGCAACAGAGCAGAGCATATAAGTGCTATTAGAACCGCAGCTAGAACCATTTTGAGTCACGGAGCAAGAGTCCGATGCAACTGGTGCCCAGGTCACCGTGGAATAAGAGGCAACGAGATTGCTGATGAGCTTGCCAAAACTGCAGCAGTAGAGGCTCCGCCTATGCAGTCAGAATTCGCAAATGATAAATCTTCAGTGTTTCGACACATGAGGAAGAAGGTGGTAGTTAAATGGCAACGACGGTTGGAAAACTTCAAAAAGGTCAGGTGTGTCCAGGCTGTGATCAAGAAGACAAACACCAGGAAGTTTTTCCATAAACACAGAGGGAGAGAACAAAGCTGCCTGAACCAGTGAAGCTGAACACCAACAAACGTCAGCAGACTGCAGTGACTGCAATGTGCCTGAGACATTATATCATTGTCTTCCAGTGCTCGAGATTTGAGGAAGAACGCGATTCTCTGATGGACAAAGTGAATCGAAGACTCTGCTTCTTTTCAACAGGGAGAAAGGATCCATTGTGGGGGAGATTAACCTACAGGTGCTAAGTGGGCACAGTGAGGTCCTCTCAAGGGAGCACACATCCTCGCTAAAACCAGGGGTATCACTATCCTAGATATAGCCCCTGGTACGCTTGGGCAATGTATCGCAATCAACGACACACAGCGCCATCCTGCACATATTGACGAATCACTTGAGCACCGCGACCATGGCGACCGTGACAACAGATTCGAAAACACCATAGCTTGTGCGATACCCAGTGGCAGAAGAACATGCACCTTTTCAACAACCATGAACATTAATAAATATAAGGAAACATAGTTTAAAACAAAATCTATTTGAAGAGAAAATAAACCCATTCATCTCCATTCATCTACCATCAAACAAGCCAGGTAAATGTAGAAAACACCGAAGCTTTAAAGGCGATCCGCGATGTCTGTATCCGACCTCACCTTCCCACTGAAGGACTTAAATTCAGGGGCGTCGGAAGCGGGGGGGAGCACGTCCCCCAGATGAAAACCAGGGGGCCAAGTATGTTTGTGCCCCCCAGATTTTGTACAGTTTGATGATAATAAATTTAAATCAGATATTCATGCTATTGGTACTTCTGTTTTTATTACTATTGTTACGTTGCAACATGCCAGGAGTACGGGTCAAGCGAGTTCGATATACCGGAAAATTCATTCTTTATTTCTATACATGAATACATACAGAAAATGTTAAAACTAAGATAAAGTATTACATTTAGATAATAAAAGTTATATTGTGACATGACATAATCAATCTTGAGTACGGGTCAAGCGAGTTCGATATACCGGAAAATTCATTCTTTATTTCTATACATGAATACGTACAGAAAATGTAAAAACTAAGATAAAATATTACATTTACATAATAAAAGTTATATTGTGACATGACATAATCACCCCAATCAGAAAAGCCAGTTCATTCCAATTTATAAATTAGGTGACGGTTGAAGCGGTCCTAGTGGCAGGAGACGCGAGTTGTGATGATCTCTCCGGAAGCATTTCGTAAACTGCCCTATTGTTGGGGAAAGGTGGGTGGGTGGGTTAATCAGGAAATAGAATTTTTCGAGGTCAGTTAGTTGCCCGAATAGGTGACAGGATTTGTTGATGTTATACAGAATGTTTCGAAGTTTTTTACCACTCGGGCATGCATATACAAACAAAATGATACTTCAACGATCTTGTTTGTTTTGTCACACCGTTTACAAAATCGTTTGTTCCGGTCTATTTTCCTATATCTGCCGGTTTCTACCTCGAGCCGATGTGCGCAGATCCTAAGTTTAGTTAGTGATTGTCTATAGTTTCGATTTTTATAGTTTAAATAAGGAGATATAGAATATGTTTGTTCTATATGTTTGTAGTGAAGAAATTTTTCGGACTCGCGTAGTTTGTCTTGACAGAATTGTATGTATATAGTTTTCAATTTGTCTTTTACTTTTGGGGATATGTGTTTTTTAGTGGGCTGCAGTGGCAAGTCCTCAGCACTGATATTTTTCTGCATCATTGATGATGAATAGCTACATCCAATTCCATCGTTTTCTAGTGCTTTGCATCTTGAAGAATAGGCCGGTCGGTACTGTTTTCAATATGTAGCATGTAGTTCAATATGCTTGCATGGATATCTATTATAAGTGGGAATCGTCCAAGTTCCCGTTTGCAGACAATATTCACAGTATTTTTTCAACTTGAAAATTGTGTCTATCAGTGCATCAAATGATCTAAAATGTAGGTCAGCACTTCGGTTCTACGCATCGTTTTCAAACTCATCTTTATACATTCCCAAAACTAACATCATGTCGAAGAGGCCACAGCGTGATATCCTTGATTTCTTCCGAAGCAAAACGTAACCAGAAGTTTTCTGTGTGTGTGTTAGCAGTTTTTTAACCAAACTAGTATTATAACAGTTGAAATATCTGAGAAAAAATATGTGTTTTATTTGTCGGAAATCGCTCCTACGGCCGTCTAGAACCCGGGACCCTCGCCTAAAGTGCTAGGATAGTGCCCCCCCCCCCCAGTCAGAACTATCTTCCGACGCCACTGAAATTGGGTTGTAACGCACGGATTTCTATAAAATTTCACTGGTCTACCCATTAATATTTTATTGTTATGCGTGCTTGGATTAAATATTTTACATTCGGTATCAGCGAATAGTTTAGCAGCGAAAGTAAAAGCCAAACGTATTTTACCATCAGCGCAGTTTTGCTAGGTCACGTAACTGGAGTGTGGGCGGAACGCGGTTTGCTATGCAAGTTGGTCAAGGGTTCGCCTTTGTATGGTGTTCTATTTGTGCCAATTTGATCTCTCGCGTCGACTTGCAAAAGGCGACGCACGACGCGGGACGCGAAAAGTCGACGTCGTGTTTTGAAACGCGACGTCGCCCTTTCCGTCGCGCGTCGACTTTTACAATGTTAAAGAGATAGGCCAAAATTCGACGTCGTGTTTCAAAAGTCGACGTCGCCTTTTGGTCAACATTCAACATATTACAACTCAATACATTACAAAAACAATACAATTCTAAACAATACCATACCATACAGTACGGTGAAATATAGGTCGATACTTGGTGTAAGAACGCATTGTTGAGGCTTTTGTTGAGGCCTTTGTGCAGCTGAAAAGGGTCACGTCTAGACGCATTGTTGAGCTCAGACAGGCTATTGTATAGGCTTTGTCTTGTGCGTTCTTACACCAAGTATAAACCGAAATATACCATAATACAACACATCACAGTACAAACACACATACACCTTTACATAAAAGAAGAAAGTTAACAAAGATTGTGAATTTTATATAATACGTTTGTACAACGTATAGTGGCAAACTTCAATTGATAATTTGATTGATAATTTATTGTGTCTCGTGAACAATATGGAATACATGCTCCCCAGACATGCGCACTTTTGTAAACCAAAACCACGTCGCGTTTTGAAAGGCGACGTCGCCCTCTCCGTCGCGCGTCGCCTTTTACAATGTTAGGAGATAGGGCAAAAGTCGACGTCGACTTTTGAAACACGTCGAGTTTTGGCCTATCTCTTTAATATTATAAAACCCGACGCACGACGCGCGACGGAGAGGGGAACGTCGCCTTTTAAAACGCGACGTCGACTTTTTCCGTCGCGCGTCGTTTTGATTCTTCAAAAAGACGACACACGATGCGAAAAGTCGACGTCGCGTTTTGAAAGGCAACGTCGCGCGTCGACTTTTACAATGCTAAGAGATAGGCCAAAAGGCAACGTTGACTTTTGAAACACGACGCCGAGTTTTGGCCTATCTCTTTAACATTGTAAAAGTCGACACGTCATGTTTCAAAACATGACGTCGACTTTTCGCGTCGCGCGTCGTGCGTCGACTTTTGCAAGTCGACGCGCGAGATCAAATTGGCACAAATAGAACACCATACCTTTGGCTCACAAATAGAAACCGGGACATGGTGAAGATGGGGAGCACAATGCTCAAATCATGTAGGTAGTGGGAGCATTCTGTGACTACCTGGGAATGACCTACCCTGCCTAGGACATGTATTTAGATTAGTGGCATCAGCTTTGCCCCCCACACAAGGGTTCTCTTGTTTATTATTTCTACCTACCTTACCACCACTGTATGTAAGTGTTTTCTCAATGGTTTTTTTTTTTGCCTTTACTCGTCACTATGGTGTTCTATTTGGGCCAAGTTTGCGTCGCGTGGCGACTTTTAGAAACTCGCCACTCGCCACGCGCCGTGGACCTCTCCGGCGCGCGGCGACTGGCGACTTTCTGCTATCTCTTAACCTGCAAAACCTCGCCAGTCGCCACCCGCCGTAAAACACGGCGAGTTTCGCTCTATCTCTTAACCTGGAAAAACTCGCCGCGCGCCACTCGCCGGATGAACCACGGCGCACGGCGACTGGCGACTTTTGACTGTAGTGAAACTCGCCACTCGCCACGCGCCGTGGACCTCTCCGGCGCGCGGCGACTGGCGACTTTCTGCTATCTCTTAACCTGCAAAAACTCGCCAGTCGCCACCCGCCGTAAAACACGGCGAGTTTCGCTCTATCTCTTAACCTGGAAAAACTCGCCACGCGCCACTCGCCGGACAAACCACGGCGTGCGGCGACTGGCGACTTTTGACTTCTGGAATTCTCAGGACTTTTTCTCAAGCGCGCATGCCCGGGGAGCATCAATTTTGCAGTTGCAATATCATATATCACAGTCGCGATCTCATAGAATTTGAGGAAGTAAAAAAAATATGGAAACTGTTGAAAGAAATACGTCTTTTCATCTTTAAAAATAGGGTCTTGATAGTTTGTAGGGTTTGTGATACAGGAAATATCAACCCAACAAAGAGCCGCTCTAGGGATTAAAACAGCAATAAAGGATCTCTTCTACAAAGATATCGCCCGACTCTTTCACATAAAACTTACGAAGGGAGAAATTCAATCGTCCAAAGAAAATGTTAGCATTTTTTCTTACTTTTTTAATCAATATGACGATGACGCTCAATTCGCTTTCTTAATATTTCAGCATATTAGTTGACGTTGCTTTTATCTTGTAAAACAAAATTCCCGCGTCGAGTGCTTTATTGTATTTTAAATAAGGAACAATTTCAAAGCGATTCATTCTGAATTGAAAACGATATGCTCTTTTATAAATATCTATAGGCACTTATATAAAACGAATGAAAAAAACGATTGAAAATGTTGTCTTGGTGTTAATAAGAACTGAAACTTTTTAAAATATACCAGCAGAAAATAACGAGAGTATGCAAGTTCTGCACAGAAACGGATAACGAGTATTTTAATAAAAAAATATCTGCACATTTGACAAAATTAGATTGCCCTATATGCTTATTGCATTAAAAACAACTTGTTTCAAAAAACAACTATATTAATTATTACAGATAGCTTACATCTTCAAAATTAGTTACATAGCATCAGATGTAGCTGGAGAGTTCAGTCATTAGAAATTATGTATCAGATGTAGCTGGAGAGTTCAGTCATTAGAAGTTATGTATATTTATGCACGAGGAAGAGATTTAAAATTAAATTAAATGACAGCATGTTTCGAACAAAATATTCCGATAATTGATGCTCCCCGGGCATGCGCACTTGAGAAAAAGTCCTGAGAATTCCAGAAGTCAAAAGTCGCCAGTCGCCGCGCGCCGTGGTTCATCCGGCGAGTGGCGCACCGCGAGTTTTTCCAGGTTAAGAGATAGAGCGAAACTCGCCGTGTTTTACGGCGGGTGGCGACTGGCGAGTTTTTGCAGGTTAAGAGATAGCAGAAAGTCGCCAGTCGCCGCGCGCCGGAGAGGTCCACGGCGCGTGGCGAGTGGCGAGTTTCACTACAGTCAAAAGTCGCCAGTCGCCGTGCGCCGTGGTTCATCCGGCGAGTGGCGCGCGGCGAGTTTTTCCAGGTTAAGAGATAGAGCGAAACTCGCCGTGTTTTACGGCGGGTGGCGACTGGCGAGTTTTTGCAGGTTAAGAGATAGCAGAAAGTCGCCAGTCGCCGCGCGCCGGAGAGGTCCACGGCGCGTGGCGAGTGGCGAGTTTCTAAAAGTCGCCAGGCGACGCAAACTTGGCCCAAATGGAACACCATACGTCACCAATGAGTGATTTTTTTCTTGTAGCACCAGTGAAAAATACCCATCGAGTTAAGAGTGGATTTACAAATAAACAACAACAACAACTCACGCTCTAACTCTTAAGTTCGAAGTGGGAACGTAGAAATTGGTTTAGTGTATTAACGAAGATGCGATTCCAGAGGGAGAGCTTCAACAAATCAGCCACTAAGAACGATAACTCGAGTGGTTCGAAAGCAGAAGAGCGCCACCTGTGGGCAAGGAATGGCGATGATGGCGGAACCACTCACTTTAGAAAGAGGTTTGTATCGTCGTATTTATGTTGTTTGTGGCTGACTCGTGGAAGATTATTTATGTCATGATGTTGAAAGAAGGTGATCAAACTGATATAAACCCTTAAATAAACCAGCTGCTGTCTGTAAATGAAAATTAACAACCCTAAACAACCGAGTAGTTGAGGTTTGATCTGGTTGTGCTGGACAGGGACCAGTTTTCGATGATGGACAGTTTGAGAAGTTGTCAACAGGTTAGCCACATCTATGCAACTCAGTGTATGTAGCCACGAGTACAGACATCAGTATCATCCTTTTCTTCGTGGCCAAACATGACAAATATATACAATTGAATATGGCATTTAACAGGTCGGGGAAAACCTAGTTCAACAAGCTGAACCCTGCTGACATTTAATTTTGTGATATTGACAATGCAGGGTTCAGCCGTTGAACCGAAATTTCCTATCGCAAAATTTTCGCCTCCCGACCTGGGTAACAGCGGGTGGATTTGCGCTCATAAAAAAACAATAATACCTACCGCTTTGTGCTCGTTTGGATAGAATACATATTTGCCTACTTCCCTGGCCATTTATTTTCTCTGTCCAGCCCCTTTCATTTCCATAAACGACAAAAGAAAAAAAATATTATCGCAGACGATCTTCCAAACACGAAATCCGCCGCCATTTTCGAACACTGTCAGGTGACCCTGATTCTCTCACGTGAGGTTATTCTAAATTCAGGATTACAAGAGTCGGAAAAACTGAATCCGCTCAGTCGACCCAGTCGCTTAGGGAGATGAAAAATCCCATGAATTACTTTTCTCAGTATGTGCCTTCCATTATGCTTGATATCGATAGTTACAATTTTACATTTAAATGCAGATAATGTGACAGCCTTATGAATGAGCCGTTTCCGACCTTCCTGTCTACAATCCCGAATTTACAAATTAGTCTCGTGCCACCATAGTGACATTTCAAAATGGCGGCGGATTTCGTTTTTGGAAGATCGTCCGCGATGATATTTTTTTCTTTTGCCGTTTATGGAAATGAAAGAAGCTGGACAGAGAAAATAAATGGCCAGGGAAGTAGGCAAATACGTATTCTATCCAAACGAGCACAAAGCGGTAGGTATTATTGCTTTTTTATGAGCGCAAATCCACCCGCTGTTACCCAGGTCGGGAGGCGAAAATTTTGTGATAGGAAATTTCGGTTCAACGGGTGAACCCTGCATTGTCAATATCACAAAATTAAATGTCAGCAGGGTTCAGCTTGTTGAACTAGCGAAAACCCAGTAACTCGCGTATTATGGGGATCAGATAATCGGCTGAAATGTTTTGAATTCTGGTGCGATTTTGGCAATCTAAACGTTCCGAAATAGCTGAAGAGTTTCTCTTTTCAAAAATATATAGTTTGATAACAAAAGTATTTTTCTTTTTGAGATTATTGGGCAACTGAAATAATCGTGTCGACTTCCCAGAATTTTTTTCGGGACCAACCAACATGCAGTTTTTCTTGTCCGGAAAATTAGTGCGTGAACTGACTGAAATACTTTTACGTTTTCGGAATTCTCTACCTTTTTACTAGTAAAATGATATAAAATTTATGCATGTACCCTTTTCCGTAAAAGGGTTCGCTGAAATAATGCGATCGAAAATCAAGAAAGTTTCAGCAGATTCGGCGGTAAAATGGGTGACTGCCGCGAGTATTTTAAAAACCCGGATTTGAAAACGGACTTCAGAAAATCCGGAATCATGATCACGGATAAGTTTATGGGAAGATTGGTTACGTTAGTGGGTCGTAAGTGTCTAATTAAATTTTTAAAAAACATAATTTATATAATATCCTATTTGTCGAATAATGAATGTTTGTCATGTAATACTATGTATTTGTATTAGGAAATTTTTTATATGATTTTCATGCAAAATTGATGAAATTAGGCGAATGTAAGTAGAGGGGGCCCGGTATGCGAATTGGTACGTGGGGTGTCCGTTTATACCAGTTTCTCTTGGAGACAAGCCGTAAAAGTATATTCAAAGCCAATGAGCGAGTTAGTTAGATTGCAACTCCAAATTGTCTCTCACAATTGTTCGTTGTGCACTTCGAAAGTATGGTGAAGTAAGAACATAAATAATGTTCGTCAGACTTCTATAAGCTAACTCGCCTATCGGCCATTGGTGTCTGTTGACCTTTGTATGTGAACTGGGTCTTCCCCGACCTGTTCAACTTGCTATAAACATGTCAAATATACTTCTCTCCCCCGACCCAAATTATCTGGCTCATTCCTCCAGCGCAAGTAGACGTAAACAGCGCCGAGTCTTCCGATCATGTTCAAATGTTGAAAATGTCACAAGTAAAAGAAAAGCTACAATGAGTTTTGTTGTTTGAATTGAGTTTTTCCTATTTTTGAACTTTAGTTATATAAAGGAAAAGTGTCTAAAATAACCACAGGGCCCAATGCCTTCCAACATTTTTTTAAGGAGTCCTGGAAAATATTTGGTACATGTGACACATGCCATTGTTTGCTATAGTTTTATGGCTTCTAACTATTATATTTTAGACATCAACCGGGCAATTGAATTGCTGGACAGCCTACAAAGAAGTAAGTAATTTTCTGAAGTTGCAGTTTACTAATACCAGCATTTCATAGATCATCAACATTTGTTGTAAGATATTGACCTCAGATGGTGTGTGCAGTGAGGTGAAACATGCTCTGGCCACTTCATCTCTGGATTTCTTAGGGGTAGAACTTTGATTTTTGTATTTCCGTGTTCTCCGAAGTGGAACCCAAATATTTCTAGTGATACCTGGCATATTTTCTTATTCAATTTAATTCAGTTTATTGTACAAAACGCTCATGTAGAACTGGTACTACAAATATTTAACAGTACATTGTAACAACAAAATTTAACGACCAGTCTTGATCTTACCATCAGACTTGATATTGAATCAAACTATATATGGGTACTGTACGCCCTAAATATGATTGTGTCAATTTGATACATACAGACCTGAGAACTATATCATGTAATGCCCAAATTAGATGCACCATACATTGTAAATGAAACAGAGAAAATGACAAATTTGGGAGAGTTTATAATATCTGGGCAGACAGTCTGGGTTTTCTCCTCTCAAAGCTCAGATAGATGAATTGACCTACAAATGACGCAAGTTTAGAAGTGGGGTCAAGAAGAAGTATATTAATTGTTCCCCATTCGCCATGAGATTGATGTGAAATACCCTGAAGAAGGTAGGATATCATTAAAATAAGGATAATGGTCCAACAAGTAGTAGGGTAATTTGATGCATAATTATCAGTTTTATACCAGTTATCACTGATTAAAAGATGCCTTCATGTTGTAGCATAGGGATAAAGGTAAATCAACTATGGTACCCAGGAATGTGCAGGCAATGCAGCGGGTCACACCCCACTGCACCCTCCATCTGAGAGACTGAGAGATATCAGGAAGCCCCATCCTGATTGTAAAAATAAGTCCACTTTGTGAAGATGAAGTATTTTGACATATGTTTTAATGAAGCAGTATTGTATATGCTTTTGCTATTTGAAATTAGATTTACTTGTGAAAGTTGTTCCGCAATTTCTAATTCCACACTTCAAATTTTTTAAGGGACGGCAAGTATTACCATAATCACTGTACAATTTGCTGCTTGATTCCAGGTGGAAGTATTCCTCCACAGAAACTGGTGGCCCTCCAGAAGGTCTTACAGAGCGACTTCCTGGCTGCTGTACGTGAGGTCTATGAACACATCTATGACACTGTCGATATAAACGGTAGCCCTGAAGTCAGAGCCAATGCGACAGCCAAGGTAAGATCACATACACTCTGCCATTACAGCAGTGCTGTACATTTTGTAACTCTGCAGGGTCACTAAGGTGATAAAATATATGTTTTCGGTTACATCACCTAACATTATCATACATACTTAGCCAGGGCTCGACATTGAAGACTGCCCAAGACAGGTGAATGTAGCACTGGGGCAGGTAGTTTCTAAGCTGATATTCCTGACTGGACAGGTAATTTTGGCTGAATAAATTCGCCAGCTGTGCATCTGTCGCGACTATTGAAGACAGTATTTACAGTATGGCAGAACTTGTCAAATTTATGGCGATGTGAGACTTCTACGTATATTTTGTTCGGGGTTTTTTCTTAGTGCGAGTGCATCCATTCCCGTATAGTGTATTTTGCCGTGCTGCACATGGTTTTTCTTCTGACTCGGCTGTTAGACATTCGCTCATTGGGCGACGTTGGTCTCGCTGGGGCCTGTCGGCCAATCCCGGAAGAAATTATTTGCTCTGTGGCCAGTCACAAAACTGGTGGCCAAACAATTTTCGCTGTCAAAGTTGGGCTAGTACATGTAGGAGACCTGCAAACCCTGTTAGCCAAGAAATAAAAGTTGAAGATACGCAAACGAGGTGATCAGATCTACGATGGTTAATCCTCGAATAATTCAATCACACTATTAAAATTCAATCACGCTGTAAAATCTTCAAAATAATGAAGAAATAATAGATTATTTGCATACTTTTGAATCATTTCATGAAATTTCAGTTGTAATATATTTAATCGCCCCTGATTTACAGGTGGGGAAATTTCATTTTCTGTGATTGAATTATTAGAGGTTATATTGGTGCACAGATATTGAAAGCACAATGTCAAAGCAACACAGGTTGGTCATTCTGCCACTACAGGCAAGCCAAAACTGGCATTTACCATCAATAAATAGTAAATAAAACAATGGGGTGGAAGGATAGCATGAGAGGGATGTGCCTAGAAACAAGATATTTGTCTATGTAGCCATTTTTGTCAGGGTCCCAGTCCTCTTATTTTTCCTATATTTTAATAGGATCCTATAAATCTCCTATTTTTCAGGAAAAAATCCTATATTTCCTAGTTTGTGGTGTATGTCAGTGAGAAAAAAAATTATCGACCTACATTTCATGAGTGACTCTGTATGTGGAAAACATCAGCCAGAAATGCATCCAGAAAGATGTGAACGTTTCTTAGATAGAACTAACACGGATAGTTCGTTACTATGTACTGATCCTTACCCCATTTCAAAAAAGATACTACATGTATGTAGCCAATCAGTGATCCTGATTTGCACTTCCTTGTTACCATTTCACACCTCTGGTCAGAGGAAAGAAGTGACTCCTTGGGCAGTGCTGTATTTGTATGGTCAGGCCTTGAATTTGAGAGCAAGGCCAATTTGGTTGAATTAAGGGCGCTAAGGCCTGGCTGGCATAAAATTACTTGGACATTAGCAGCGAGCATCAAGGCCTGTGGGTACCGGTACGGCATCCAAGGCAATGGCCTTGGTCATGTTGGTGGCCTTGGTTAAATTCAAGGCCTGTATGGTTTATTCAATTTACAAACTAAAATGTTAATCAAAACTGGAGGTCATGGGTTACTTCAGTAACTGTCACAGTTAGCTACATTATTCTCAAATCACTGAGGTTCTTTGAGGTTGTATCAATTGAGATTCTATCTGCAATTGGAGTTTTACAGTTTGCAAATTTGACTACAAGCTCATGGACATGCATACTAGTATGCCTAAACTCCTAGATTTTCTTTTATTATGTCAAATTTACCTGTAAGACTTTTTTTGTTCAGGACAAAGTTCCTATATTTCCTATATACTTTTCACCAAATTTCGGTGGGACCAAATTACATACAAGAATTTTGAACTTAATGTATTTTGATTCGTGAGGAAATTATTTACCAGATTGTGAGCTGGATTGTAACAGCTGATAATACATATGTATATGTTTTCTTCCAGGCGACAGTAGCAGCATTTGCAGCCAGCGAAGGCCACGCCCACCCCAGGGTTGTGGAACTGCCCAAAACAGAGGAGGGCTTGGGTTTTAATGTGATGGGGGGCAAGGAACAGAACTGTCCAATCTACATCTCACGCATCATTCCAGGGGGTGTGGCTGACCGTCATGGGGGCCTCAAGCGAGGAGATCAGCTTCTTTCTGTCAATGGAGAGGTCAGGCATCACCATTTTGTTTCCAGAATGTGGTATAATGACACTAGTTACTGATTTCATTAATAATTTTGATAAAAACCCATAGTCAAGCAGTTTTAATAAGAATATAATAATAATTTTATTTCAGACTATTTTGTTTCATATTTGTACAAAGTAGTTATATGTTAGATAACAGGATTTTGATTGCAGGAATACTACTTCCTACTGTGGTTAGTAACATACGTTGTTGTACAGAATATACCTTGGCATCACAAAAAGCAGTTCACATATTATGGAGCTATCTCTATCTTAAACTGGTTTCATGAAACTATATACAGATTTTCTCAGCAGTTTTTCGAATTAGGGAACTCCATTGATAATGAACATAAAACTGGAACTGCAATCTCGT
The DNA here is from genome assembly GCA_036873755.1 of Hanleya hanleyi. Classification (NCBI taxonomy): domain Eukaryota; kingdom Metazoa; phylum Mollusca; class Polyplacophora; order Lepidopleurida; family Hanleyidae; genus Hanleya; species Hanleya hanleyi. The sequence continues at coordinate 26,803 of JAVTVY010026115.1, read as the reverse complement.
CTGTAATTAAAAACCCATCTAAATGAATTATTGTACCGGTACATCACTCTGACTAATGTAAATATTTACATTCAAGAGATGCAGTTTTAGGGGAGATAAGCAGTTTAGAATACAACAATTAGTCTGTGTGGTTAATATGTATATATTAAGGGGCATTCAAATACTACAAAGGGAGACCGAGTAAATAATTATGACTTCTTCCTATATACTACAGGTAATAAAGTGCTTACCAGGGAATGGGGGGAGGGGGGGCAGGTCAAATTGTTTGTGTACATAGTACTTTCATACCCTCAGCCCCTCCCCCCTCCAACACCCCCCCAAAAAAGGGGGGGTTCAGGGTGTGCTTGAATTCTGTAATGTGTTCCCATACAGACAGAATATAAGTTAGGAGAATATGAAATATGCTGTGCTGGAATCTAGCATATGCATCCCACACTACACGAATTCCATCTGATGTATTGAAGCAAATTTAAACGGTTTGTCACAAATTCATACGTTGCGCATTGATGTATTTTTGTGATGGAAAAAAGGGAAAATTTCACAAATTGGAGGGTGAATTTGAAGTGAATCTGAGCCAAAATACAGTTCATTTATGTTTTGTGCTCTGCAAAATACCACGGTCAGCAGGTCTTTATAGGTAGGTGTTTTCCCGGTTCCTGGCTTAAAAATACATCACTGGAACTGAAGCTGTACTGGGTGGGCTAATCAGCGTCCAGGATAAGAGGTACTGTGGGCACTTTCGTGACATTAAATCCTACTTACTCAATTGATATTTTAGGTGGTGCATGCTAATTCCCGAGAAGTGTACAAAATCAGCTACATCAGGATCGTTCTTCAGTAGTAACATTTATCCATACTCTGTAATGACTATTTTTTCTCTCACAGAGTGTAGAGGGAGAACACCACGAGAAAGCAGTGGAACTATTAAAGCATGCTCAAGGTAAGTTGTCCAACTCTTTGAAGGCTGCTCCGACGTAGTGGGGAACCTTCATCCTTAGAACTTTTAAGGTATGGCCCACGGTCTCTGTTGTTGGTCAAGTCTATAACCAAACACTGTCTAGTAGATTGAGAGTTTCAAACATTCTGTTTGGGTTTTCAAGATTGTCAATGCTCAATTGTATTGGTGATGTGCTGTGATTTTACAGTTAAAACTGAAGAAAAGCACCGAATTACTGAAGGAATTGGAAAAATTTGCGTGCATTTGTTCAATTATAAACTGGTGATATTTAATATTTTCACTCAGGGACAGTGAAGCTGGTGGTGCGCTACACCCCACGGGTGCTAGAAGACATGGAGGCGAGGTTTGACCGGCAGAGGTCTGCCAGAAAGCGAGCCACCCCCTGAGTCCTCCGCCCCCATGAACCACCCCTCCATCTGGTACCACAGATCTGATCTGACAATCCTTCGTGAACCAGCCTGTTCTACAACCCAGCCAATGCCCCAATCAATTACAATGAGAATCTGTAGATAATTTTTCCATCTTTGCAATTTAAGCATGAACTTGCTGGCCCATCACTGTTGTGAGGTGTAGATCTGTTAAACAGTAAGATCATAGGTTTATTACAAAGCATCTAGCCATATGTATCAGTATGTGTGGGTTCATACCCTAGTTCATATATTATTCATTCTGACATCCATTGTACGTATACATGTAAATCACTATATAATCATATGTTCTGTATATTTAGAAAAAAAAAATGTTTAGTGGTACAGTCAGAAAGGGCTAGAAGGAAATATATGCTTTACATTTACCCTTTCTGATCCCATGGGCAGAGTGACAACCAAGAAGATTGTGTAGACTAATAGAGTAGAGCATTGGTCAAATTTTAGATTTTATATAATATGGATATTTGTTACACTTAGCTTTGAACATATATATATATATATACATTTAAAAATAGCGTCCATTTATTACGCCTGCTCTAATGAAATTGATATGACTTAGAACCTCAATGATGATCAAATAATTAATGTAACTGTTTATTCAGTTCATTATTTTAAACATCGCTGTCGCTAGGCTATTAGTAGGCAAACTTGGAAATTCACTGTTAAATTAAATTTATAGTGAAGCTTGTATGAAATATTTTGGACAATTTACCAGCATTTCAAGTGGATTTATGAACTGTATATGAAATTTTTCTTACCCCTTAATGCTGTGAATAACATGAAATTATTTAAATTATTAGATTCCAATACTTGTTTATTGTACCTATTATAATCACGTTCAGTACTTTTGATAAAACTCATAGAATCGGGCTCCTCTATGGTGTATTTTACAGTTCATTCATTTTACTTTGGATATACTGAATATTAAACGATATACACAATAGTCTGAAATATGTTGTTTTTATACTCGTGTCCATGAACGAGGTCATGTGTTACAATCACGATTTTTGTCCATCTATCTGTGTGTTGACTTTTGTTGTCCATTCTACATCACCAGTTCAGGGTTATTGACGAGTATCAAACTTTGGATATACATGTACCTTGTCCATTCTACATCACCAGTTCAGGGTTATTGACCAGTATCAAACTTTGGATATACATGTACCTTGTCCATTCTACATCACCAGTTCAGGGTTATTGACAAGTATCAAACTTTGGATATACATGTACCTTGTCCATTCTACATCACCAGTTCAGGGTTATTGACAAGTATCAAACTTTGGATATACATGTACCTTGTCCATTCTACATCACCAGTTCAGGGTTATTGACAAGTATCAAACTTTGGATATACATGTACCTTGTCCATGGCACATGAAAGATGCCTACATAATTTGAGGTCCAAGGTCAAGGTCAATTTGGTGAGGAAAACCTGCAAAAAAGTTCCAGTTCCAGGTAATCTATTGGTAACAGAATTTGGGTAAAGAGATCTCTCTTCATTTTGAGGTCATAAGGCCAAATGTCAAATTCACTTAGGCCAGATAACCTGCCAAAAAATGGAGATTTCCTGTTCTAAGTTATGGTCTCACACCAGGAAGAACAGGTACGGCTTATAGCATTGGACACATCAGTTCTCGTCATTTCACCAAAGTTGAGCAACGTTAAGCTCGGTCAATACTTGGATGGGTAACCGAGTGCTGGGCTGATCAGTGTCCAGCGTAATAGGAACTGAGAGCACTCTCGTGTTCTGGTACATGTAGGCACCGTCGTGACAAACTGAAACAATGTTGAAAACGACGTTAAACCCTACTACTCAATCACTCCCAAGAAGAACACTGTATATTTTGAGGTCAAAAGATCAATGCCACTTGGGCTAGAAAATAGGTGAAAACAAAGGAAAATCCCCAGTTCCAGGTTATGGATTGGTTAAGGAAAATCCCCAGTTCCAGGTTATGGATTGGTTCAAAACTTTGGGTATACATGTACCCTACCCATCGGTGAGGGAATTAAAAATTGTGCTGTTTTTGTCTTCACTTCAATTCAGGAATGTGGATTATGATTAAATTTCAAATATGCCTCAAACTCCTAACTAGTGGAAAGCCTATTGATTATGCTCGATGAGATATCTCCAATTCTATGAAGTGGATTTGTAATTCATCACTGAAAAAGAGAAGCCTTAAACAAGATAATGCTCAAGGGCAAATCTGCATCCTCGGTCATATTGCCAGAAGTGGATTAATTTTTGGGGAGGGAGATTACAAGTACATGGGTACAAAATTATGCATACATTCAAACATCAATATGTTTTCCATGGTTACCAACTTGAAATATCTGTTCATTCAATGTTCTCATGTGCGATTGCTTCACCATCATCTGTTCAGCATTGCTCGGGTCGTAGGGCATATATATTGTAGTCTGTCAACTCTTGGTTTTATACACCATCGTTTATGTTCTTCTGTTCTGTTCCTGGTGTGATATCTCCAGTTCTAGGTAATAGACTGCTACTAAACTTTGTGTGTACCTTGTGCAGGAGACCAAGAAGAATCCTATTTATTTTGAGGTCGAAGGTCAAGGTCACTTGGATAAAAGGTGTCGGGGGGGGGGGGGGGGAAATATTCTCCTTTCCCAGGTTATGGATTGGTATCAAACTCTGCATACACCTTGTCATTGGGGCAAAAAAGGATAAAATTTTGAGGTCTAGTCAGAAAACCTTAACATTGGCAATTAGAGCATCGTCACCAGACAAGGTCGAATATTGCATAGTTCTGTCCATTCTACGTCAGTGCAAAATCTGCAGTTCCAGATTATGGATTGGTACCAAACTTTAAATATATAGAAAATTTCAAATGGGAGCAAAGAAGAACCATACTGATTTTAAGGACAGGATCAAAGGTCAAGGTCACTGAAAAAAAGAAGAGAAACTCCTTTAAGAATGTGACCAAATTTCCGGAAATGGTCCAAAATGTCTTAGTCCGTGAGGTCCGTGGGCCTGGGGCAGCAAGAAATGATTAACACCTTGGCGCTCACTCTGAGAGAGATTATGTTCATTGTCACTCCTCAGTTGTCTAAGATGGTATCATGACAACGTTTACGAGTTACCCTGTTAAGTGTTAATGTCCTGTATCTAGCTCGTTTGATTTGTTTGGCTATCAGAACAGTCGATGTTGTGACAGTAATCGTTAACATTGGCGATGATCAGTTTTCCAGAGGGACGGTCAATACCATAATTTGGCAAAGGATAGTTGATATTTACATTGGAAAAACTCCTTTGTGTGTGACGGTACTAAAATCGATTTTTTATTTCTTCACTTGGAACCGGAAACCTAATTCCCTTGAAGGTCGCATATTAAAATATCGCCATAGAAAGAATTGCGATGATCGATTGGATGAATATGGAATTATGGTAGATCAAAATGTACTCTCCGGCCTATTTTTCGTCATTGTGGGGTCGTTCTAGGGAGGATGTTCTCTTGTAACAAAAATATGACACCTCTAAAACCATTATTGATTCTATCAAATAGTCAAACCTACTGATATATTGTGTGGCAATACAATTATGGTTCGAGGTGTCATATGTTTGCTACAAGAGAAAATCCTAACAGAAATGCCTCAAAAATACCAATAGGGTAGGGAGCAAACTTCGATCAACCATATCTCCAGTATACAATTGACCATTTTTTTTATTCAATGCTGACATTTCAGTACGTGAACTTCAAGAAAAAAATGTATTTGGCAGGATTTGGATTGAAAACAAGTCCTCACCATCACACACAAGGCGTTTTCCCCATATTAACGTCACATATCCTTTGACCACATGGGTGTAGTTTTTCCAGCCTATTGCGACAATGGTTACGATTCACTTCTTTCTGTTCAGCCATAACGCCATTCGAAAAAATATCAATCCACTTGGATTGTCTATATATTTATTCGTTTGTTTTGGGATCTCGTATTTTGAAGTGTAGATAACAAATGTTATCGAAAAGGTTCATTCCTGTTAGGTATAGACGTGAGCGATGAAAAGGCCTTAACCAGCTGAGAAACTATATGCTATAGAAATGACTTGAAAAGGATATATGACAAAAATCTCATTTGTGTGTGGCGGTAATGAAGTTGTTTGTTTTGGGTTTTTTTTGTTTTTAATCCAGAACCTGCAAAATCATAGTTTTGTTGAAGTAACTGTAAACTTATTGAAATATCAGCCTGGAAAATATTACGATGGTCTGTACTGGATTTAGGCTTGATCAAATGTGCTCCCTAGCCTATATTTTCGTATTATTGAGACATTTATAGGGAGGATTTTCTCTTGTAACAATAATTTGAGACCTCGAACCAAAATTATATTTCCACACAATATATTAGGAAGTTTGAATATTTGAAAGATCCGTTTGAGTTTGGTTTGAGGTGTTAATTTTTTTGTTACAAGAGAAAATCCTCCCTAAAAATGTCTGAATAATACGAAAATATAGAAATGCCTAACACCGTTGAACCGGCACGGGTTCGAGCCCAGCTGGTCCGTGTGTGAAAAGTCTGTCAGTTACTTGCCGACGGTCGGCTCCACCAACCAAACTGACTGTCAGCATATGAGTGAAACAAACTTGAGTGTGACATTAAGCCAAATCTCCGACCCCCCGCCTCACAAATATCAAAATAGGCCAGGCAGCACATATTATTGATTGATCATCACGTATTTATGCAGTTGACAATCACAGTTTTTCCCAGGCTGATATTTCAGTATATGTATACTTCAAGTATGACTTTGCAGGTTTTGGATTGAAAAACGGGTATTGATTTGCATTACGAAATTTTCAGTGGATGTATACTTCGACAAAAATATGATTTTGCGAGTTTTGGATTGAGAAACAAAGCTTTACGACGGTCACACATAAAGGAGTTTTCCCCATGTAAATACGGGTACGGATTTCTATGACGAAAATAACATTATGCTGTGTTGCGGCATAATTAACAACTATTGGCCGCTTCTCTTTTACAAGTAAAAAAGAAAAGTTCATTTTAAAAAGGACTGCAGTTAAGCTTTTGCCAAATAGAATAAGTTTTAGCGTATCACGGTAGGAGATCATGCTTTTATTATTTATGTATCGTAAAAACCAACCCAGTCGGTGATCGGAAATACTTGCGGAATTTTAAAACCAATCGATCAACAAAAGCGACTTTTACAAAATCAAACAGCGATTTAACCTGGAAATAACTCCCGCCAAAGAGAAGACCCGTAAACCAAGAAATGTACGCTGTAGTAAACCAAAGTCTGTGAGAGCCTTCAAGAGAAAGAGACCATCTTCAAAAGTAAGTTCGTACCATCCTAATTGAAGAAAATATGCCCCATTTTTATACGCCCGCCCAAAAGGCGGTCGTATTATGGGATGGCGGTTTCCGTCCGTCTGTCCGTCTGTCCGTCTGTCCGGTTCTCGTGTCCGGTCTATATCTGGGACAGTTTCCTATTCACAGCTCCAATTTTTGGTGAGTGGATACCCTATGGGGAGACGATGTGTCGCGTACCAAAATGAAGGTCAAGGTCACAGGTCAAAGGTCACTGGCATAAAAAACAGGAAATCACTGAAGTGTTCGTGTCCGGTCTATATCTGTGAACGTTTTCTATCCACAGTTGCAATTTTTTGTGAGTGGATACGCCAGGTGGAGACGATGTGTCGCGTACCAAAATTACGGTCGAGGTCAGAGGTCAAAGGTCACTGTTGTCAAAAATCAGGAAATCATTGATCGTTGTTAGTTTTCTATCTACAGTTCTAATTTTTGGTGAGTGGATGCCCTAGGGGGGAACGATGTGTTTGCATATTAAATGTAGGTCAAGGTCAGAGGTCAAAGGTCAGTGTGATCGAAAAATCAGGAAATCGTTAAAAATTTCTAATTTTTTGTGAGTGGATTCAATAGGCGGAAATGAAGTGATGCATACCAAAAATTAGGTCAAGGTCAAAGGTCACTGACCCCAAAATTAGGAAATTATCAAAAATAACATTTTTTGTGTCAGTAGATACATTAAGGAGACACAATGAGTCACATACCAAAATGTAGGTCAAGGTCAAAGGTCAAGGTCACTATGACCCAAAAATCGTGAAATTGTTAAAAATCATGATTTTTTGTGTCCATTGAGAAATTGAGGGGAGACGGTTTGCCATGTACCAAAATTTAGCCCAAGGTCAAGGTCACTGTGACCCCAAAATCAGGAAATCATTAAAAATCATGATTTTTTGTGTGCATTGATAGATTGAGGGAAGACGATGTGTTGTGTATCAAAATTGAGGTCAAGGTCAAAGGTCAAGGTCACTGTGACCCCAAAATCAAGAAATCATTAAAAGTCACATTTTCATATGCCTGTCGAAGACGAGGTCATGTAATGCGATGTTGAGTTCTGTCCATTCATCCATTAACATTTATTGTCCATGCGATAGCTCTAGTTTCAAGGTATGGATTGGTACCAAACTTGAGTATACCTTACTCGCATGGCAAAGTGGAGCCATACATATGAGATCAATTTGTCAAAGGTCTAGGTCGCAGTCCCCAAAACTGAATCAAGCTTAGCTGACTAAATGTGTTAGAATATTGTTGGAATATTCAAAAGTCTTTCCCCTCCATTTATATGATATTGTCCTGTTGAGTTGTCTCCCATGTTTGAAACGCTTCATTTAGTTAAACTGTTGTGAAATAAAAACCATACAGTTACTAATTTAACGGGGAAAGGAGTCCTTTATGAACTTCACACCTGTTTATTAACTCAGGAACAAAGGTTTACTTCATCACTTTCTTCTTCATTCACGAAAAATTATCTCGTCTGAAAGGAATCCATTTGCAGGGAAACTGCTATTTTCTTGTGTTTGACTATTGTCGATTTCAGTGTGGGATATGTGAGCTCTCAGCTCTTGCTTCAAGGTCAACCAGTTACCAAGAGTTCAGCTCATTTTAGTTTATCATTCAATATAAGATGTGATATATGTTGCATTCTCATAAGCAAAAAATTGTAGACCTTTCTCTGGATTGCTAGATCAATTGGAATCAAGGCTATTAAACAACCTTGAAATTTGAACCAATGTAATTCCAGATATACGGGCGTATATTGAAGCCCCTTGGGCTCTTGTTGTGTTATGCAATCTTTAATTCAGACCCATTAAAATACTCAGTGCCAAACTAATAATGTAGGAAATTTGTGCAGTAAATTATACATCCCCTTTATAAAGTATGTACATGTATGTTTCAATATTCATTGAGAATTGCATGATCATTTTGTAAGTATTCAATGTTCATTAAGCCGAGTATTGTATATTTCAATTCGGCTGCACAAATTATTTTGCCAAAAAACAACAACACCCGTTTCTCAAATTTGTCTTATGCGATTGCAGACAGCAGGTCAAATGCAATACCGGGGTGTGGGAAGAATTGTGATTTATTTGCTTAGTTATCTTGTCATACTTGTTAATACGAAATAAAATGTAACTGCGTTGACGTCATCTGAGAACAGAGGCAACTAAATTGTTATGTATGTTCTTTGAACGATCATATCGTCATAATGCTTAAACATTTGCCGTGAGATGGCGTGCTTTTCATCGCTTTCTAGCCTTTTGTCGGGAGCTGACTACTGAATGTCGTATCTGGCGCTTATATTCGGAAACCAGGCGATTTTCACCCCTTTAGCTGAGTTTACGAGGAAACGGTTCTATATCTAATGACTTTGGACGTTGCGTTGAGTAGTCAAAGCGAGTCATTTTGCGATTTCCAGATCACGGCGCCACTGCCGATGACGCCGTACGTCACAGACAGCTCCAGACACCCGGATGTCGTCGCGACTGGCAACAGTCTATCTTCACTACTTGCCTGCATATGCAGTCGATATTGACGCATGAATTCGTTTTCTTGCTCGTTTGAAGTAATTTAAGTTCCAAGTCTGTCGCAATTATGGGTCGTCGTTTTCGCCGACTTCGTCAAATTGCTCAACAATTGGTCAAGGTGACCAGGAGAATCGCCCAGATATGTCACTGTTGTGGAAGATTTTCATCTGAATCGGAAGAGGTGGTGGTTCCTATGGCTTCAGTGATGGGACGCAACAGTTCGTTGAGACTAAAGAAGAGACTCATGGCGGTCGACCATGACGTCTTTGATGGTGAAGTGTGTTCAACAAAGGTCATCTGTTGCAGATCAAAGCCGGAAAATGAGCGACTGGCAGCAGATCTTCCCAATATCCCCAACGCAGCGTATTCGTCGTCGGACAGTGTTCTCTCTCGTACATGGAACAAGACGTCTGCAGTTTCGATTTACGCTTACAGTGAGCCACCAGTCCGTAAATGTCCTTCGTCTAATGACACAAAGACTGAGACAAGGATAGGCTTACAGGTGAAGGAAGTGCCCATTGGCCAGCAGGGAGGCGACGGTAAATCATATCTACAGGAACCTTCTAAGAGTATCCCTGTCCCGATTAAAGTGAGTCTTGTGTCTTCAGAAGTTGATGCAGTAATTTTGCGGACAACTCAAAGCGGTCTGAACTCGGTCAAGTTGAATTTAGCGCAAGTTAGCCCACTACCACCAGCCATTGTTGCGCCAAACAATTGGCGGGTGGAACATGCCTTTCCCGACCCCTGGAGAAAGATAAATCCTAACGATTGGACGGTTGTGGAAACATTGTCAAGGGGTTGTTTCGGGATTGTGCAACTGGTCGTGTTAACAAAAAGCAACCAGAAACTGGTTGTGAAAACATGCAGCGCACCAGAAAGTAGGCTGGAAGCCGCTCTCCTTATGGAGTGTCAAAGTCAGTATGTGGTTAAATTGTTCTTATCAGTGGTCCTGATGGAGAAAGAGCGATATTTGTGCATGCGCCATTACGAAAAGGGAGATCTCTACCAATGGTTGACTCTTGATGTCAACCGTACCGCCTTCAGGGAAGCGGACGCAATCTGGATTACATCAAACCTTCTGGTCGCGGTGCAATTTTTACATGACATTGGTATTTTACATCTCGATATCAAACCACAAAATGTTTTAATAGACGCGAGAGGTCATCCTGTTTTATCCGATTTCGGCAGTGCCAGACGAACCAATGATCCCGACATATGTGAAGAAATTACTGTAACCTACGCTTACTCGTGCCCGGAGCTGCTGGAAGGCGATCGACCCACGGAACTAGCCGATCTTTGGGCAATTGCTTGTTCGTTTTATGAGATTGTTAAAGGGAGATTGCCTTTCGGTGGGTTTGATAACCCTGAAATCCAGTTAAGAAGTCAGCGAATATGCGCGCCTGATCTCAATGGGATATCGTCTGAGGTGACGGACTTCCTCAGATCTGAGCTCCATCTGACGAAATGGCGCAGACTTGGTTACTCTGAAGGGGCATCTTCGGTGATGCGCCATAAAATATTTGGACAAATCGAATGGGAGAATCTCCGGTATGGGAACCGGCAAGAGAAATCGCCAATCTTATCATTGCTGGACAAGTTGGGACGAAGAGCTCCTCCAAGCCGTAACGGTAACCAAAATTACAATCGATGTGATGCAGTTTCAGCTTCATCTTGCCGTGACACTTTCCACAGCAGACGAGGAAAGCCACCAAGGAAGAAGAAGTCCAGGAGATGGAAGAAAAGGGACAGTTTCAGGGATTCGTCTGAAGAGGATGGGTATTTAGGAGATAATGAAGAAAGTGAAGATGAGGAAGCGGTTGATGTGTAATGGGACTAAATTTGTTATATGCTGTTTTTATTATTTCGGAGCGACAGGAAAACTCCTGTACATTTGACTACCTTTGATACCACTTTCATAAGATCTACTCCCGGGACTCGAAGAGATACGATCATTGAGGCTAACTTTCATAATAAAATGTGTATACGTAAATTAGAAACAAGTATATGGCATCACATGATCTACACAGCCGACGACGACTGATTGGCTGGTTCAATCCGCGGAAGTGGACGATGATTTCTGGAATCTAATTGAAAGTATGACTGCCGAAAGAAACTCTAATATGAACACGCTCATATCCAGAGTCAGCCTGACGAGTCTAGTAGTGAAGAAAGGGTTATCAAACGAACCTGGTTTCGATGAATGCGCACTTCTCCTGCTGTATCGAGAACATCTTTGTTCCTTTAGGCCCCGAGAGTAATCTTTGGTGCACGAGAACATTTCCAGCTGAAAATATCAAATGGCCTGAAACAATGATTTGGCCCCCGGAACTCCATGTGCCCCATGCGGACGTTGAGTACCGCTTTGCTAGCCTTCACGAGGACGAATTTTACATAATGGATGAAATGTCATCATGCCAATTACAGGAAATTGTAAATGAAAAAGAATTGCTATCGAACATTATTTTGCTGATAACATTCGATGGACAAGATTCATAAGCTGCTTAATACATTTGATGCAACGTTTTCTTTGCTATAATTAGTGCTTTCTCTGATTATTGATAGTAAGAGCCAGATATTTTTTAACCTTGAAATACTAGATCTGTTACCACACCGACATGTATCTCTCATAAACCAGCTTGTGTCCCGAATACGCTTACTCTTCGCTGATTCATACCACCATCTAGAGGCGTTTTTACCCTTCGGGCGATTTGGACGTCTCATTACCGAGGACCCATGATAATCAATTCTGTAAATTTATGGCATTTTTGATATTGTTTACTTCAACGACCGAAATGTAAAAGGATTTAGCTGCCTACATTTCAAAGCCCTAGTTCAGATTAAATGTGCTATGATGCTGTTAATTTTACGTGTGAAGAGTTTTATACACATTTATTCTGTGATATAAAATGTCTTTGATGATGTATCAAATTATGTCCCTGGATGGGACGGTATTCAAGATCAGATTGCGAATTTGTCCCTTTTTGTCTGCATTTTCACGTGTCCAGCTATCAAACCATCGTCGTTAGCATGAGGAATCCGAAATGTACCAAGCATTATACAGCAAAATGATTGAATAACACAGATAAAGCGCCTTTAGTTGTCAAGAGGCGAATATCTGGCTATATTAATCAGTGGGGGAACAAAGAGAGTATTGCGAGGGACGCAGGGACACAAGCTGATTTATGAGCGTAGCATCAATCTGATTGAATTAAGAGATTGAAATATTCTGATTTTCCCGATCTACTCATTTGCAAATATAATAAAATTTGAAACAAAAACAAAAATATACTGTATGATCTCTTGCTACAAACGAAAGTTGACCAGATTATTTCCGGCGGCGCAGCGCCGCCGGATATCTGAATTCGGTAAACATGGGAGCGGCCATCTTGATATTGGACGAGTAACAGGTGTTTTCTCGAGCCATACTTCACAGACATACCGTGGAGTGATCCAACTAGTTTCATATCGTAAAACGACAGGATCGTATCACCCGTTCGTGGTTAACACATTAATATTAATTCTGTTATAATGAATTCATCGAATAAATGTCCTTTAGTACTATTTTATTATGGCTGAGAGACCAAATCGATAACCATACATGATCAAGTTATTCACCTGTACGTCTGCAGCAAAATGTTTGAGATTGAACTGCGAGTTACTAAAAACTCGAAACAGTCAAACACGCGGATCGGAATCGGATTGATGTGTAGAGAAAGTCGATCTAGACTTAATTTACAAAGACACACATCAATAAAGAAATAGTGGCTTGATGATGGGTCCCATATAATGCCACAGCGCGAAATCTTACATCAGGCTATATGAAGTGACTTAATACGTCAACCAGAGAACATTACTTTCAAAGTCCTAGTTGGACATGCGGTTCATGTGCACATTTTGCCAGCAAGCACTTAACTTCCGGCTAACCCCACACTTTCCAGATGGGTCCTTGCGCGAACTACATTAGTCAAACCTTTAATGAAAACAAACAAATCGACGTTTTTTTAACCATAATGGTGCATCGTGACCTGTATTCACCAGTTGCACACGTAATCGGATTGCCCCATCCGATATCAACAGGGGAGGGGAATTTGGTTTAATGTCACACTCAAGGTTGTTTCACTCATATGGTGACAGCCAGTTTGGATGGTGGAGGGAGCCGGAGTACCTGGAGAGAACCACCGCCCGTTGGCAACTAACTGGCAAACTTTCACACATGCACCAGCTGGGCTCGAACCCATACCGTTTCAGCGGTGTGAGGCTAGCGATCGCCAGAGAAACCCGATATCAAGGTTAAGACAAGCATCGCTATACCAAAACTTCATCGGGAATACATGGATCTTCAGTTCGATAGAAGAATACTTTTCGGCGAAACAGAAATGTCGATAGGAACATCAGAATGTTGTGTCGGTATCACTGGAAACTGTTGACCAAGCTTACTCGTGCAAGAAACGAGGTAGCGATTCATTTAAAGGATATGTGATGTTTAAATGAGAAAACTACTTTGTGTGTGACGGTAGGTCACTCCTCAGTTTTTTAGAGGGGCAGTCAATAATGCAATTCGGCAAAGCAAAGTTAATGTTTACGTAGGGAAAACTCCTTTGTGTGTGACGGTAGTAAAATCGATTTTTTTTTTTCACTTAGAATCCGAAACGTATTTCTGTTGAAGGTCGCATATTAAAATATGACCATAGAAAGAATTGCGATGATCGATTGCATAAAAATGGAATTATGGTAGGGTGGCCCTCCGCAGTTTCGTAGTAATGGCCCCTCTCTAATTTCATAATACGATAGACTGCCCTTGTTCTGCTACATCATAATTCTTCTTGTCTTCTTAATAGCTTATATCTATAATGCCATCCTATTCAGCATTATCAACGCTGCAAACGAGTACGTACAAATCGAGTGCTGGCTTCGTCTACACGCTGATCAGGATCATGGAGTAAAGTTTGTCCTGCCTCAGTTATGCCCCTTGGGTGTGCCTAAAAATCGGGACTCATTTACGGGAAGAAAATCTGACAAAAAACGGTTAGGTTAACATCCCTTTTTTTTGCCTTTTTAAGTTGAGACCGGACCAGGGAACGTGAGTAAGAAGTTTAATTGAAATCGCTCTTACAGATTTTTCTGGAAATTGAGCCGAATTTGACCATTTTTCGACATTTTTAAGGGGTTTTCTAGGAAAAATGAAGCAAGCATGGAGGAGAATGTTCGAGTTAAATTTTTCTATAACATAGCAGTGTTATATCTTAAAATAATAGTTTCATCATGCTCTTTCAGAAAATATATACATATAAGTGATTTGGGTTGAAGGTTTTGCGACAACCGGTGGCCGAAAAACGGAGCCATAGTCTATTCTATGCCGAATAAAAGAATCTCCGGAGTGCACCCTAGGTCAAAATGTACTCTCCGGCCTATTTTTCATTCTAGAGGGGGTGTTTTCTTGTAACAAAAATATGACACCTCTAAAATCATTATTGGTTCTATCAAATAATCTGATATATAATGTTGCAATATAATTATCATTTGAGTTGTGATTTTTGAGGTTTTGGGTTGAAAGTCCTCACTGTCACGTCACACACAAGACTTCTTTCTGTTCATCCATAACGCCATTAGAAAAACGTATATCGAAATGGTTCATTCCTGTTAGATGTAGACATGAGCGACGAAGAGGCCATAACCAGCTGAGAGACAATATGCTCTAGAAAACGACTGGAAAAAGGTTGTATGACAAAAATGTCCTTTGTGTGTGGCGATAATAAAGCTGTTTTTATTTATTTATTTATTTATTTATTTATTTATTTTTGCTAATCCAGAACCTGCAAAATCATAGTTTTATTGAAGTAAACGTACCGGTATTGAAATATCAGTCTGGAAAATAATACGATGGTCAACTGGATATAGGCTTGATCAAAATGTGCTCCCTGGCTTATTTTCGTATTATTGAAACATTTATGAGGACTATCTCTTGTAACAAAAATATGACACCTCGAACCAAAGTAATATTTTCACACAATATATTAGGAAGTTTGAATGTTTGAGAGATCCAAGTTTGATTTTTGTTTGAGGTGTCAGTTTTTTGTTACAAGAGAAAATCCTCCCTATAAATGCCTAACACCGTTGAACCGGCACGGGTTCCAGCCCAGCTGGTCCATGTGTGAAAAGTCTGTCAGTTACTTGCCGACGGCCGGCTTCCTCCACCAACCAAACTGACTGTCAGCATATGAGTGAAACAAACTTGAGTGTGACATTAAGCCAAATCACCGCCCCCCCGCCCGCCTAACAAATACCAAGATAGACCAGGGAGCACATATTGATTGAGCATGAAGTGTTTATGCAGTACGTGGATCATCCCAGTTTTCTCCAGGTTGATATTTCAGTATATGTATACTTCAACAAAAATATGATTTCGCAGGTTTTGGATTGAAAAAAAAGAAGCTTTGCTACCTTCACACATGAAAGAGTTTTCCCCATGTAAATACGGGTATATGGATTTGCATGACGAAAATAACATCATGCTGTGCTGCTGGCATAACTGAGAAACGTCATGTGTTTATATGCATTTGACCATCACAGTTTTTTCCAGGCTGATATTTCAGTATATGTATACTTCGACAAAAATATGATTTTGCGGGTTTTGGATTAATAAAAAAAGCTTTACAACCGTCACACATGAAGGAGTTTTCCCCTTGTAAATACGGTATGGATTTGCATGACGATAATAACATCATGCTTTGTTGCTGGCAAAAATGGAAAATGTTGGTCGCTTCTCTTTTACAAGAAAAAAATGTTTATTTTAAAACGGACTGCAGTCAAGCTTTTCCCAAATAGAATAAGTTTTAGCGCATCACGTTAGGAGATTATACTTTTATTATTTATTTACCGTAAAAGCCAATCCAGTCGGTGATCGGAAATGCTTGTGGAATTTTAAATTCAGTAATCAATCAACAAAAGCGACTTTTACAAAATCAAATAGCGATTTAACCTAGGAATAAATTCCGTCAAAGAGAAGACGCGCAAACCGAGAAGTGTACACTGTTAATAAACCAACGTCTGTGAGAGTGTTCAAGAGAAATGGGTCGCCTTCAAATTGCAAGTTTACTGTATATATCGGATTAGGAGATTAAGCGTACAATCCTGTTCAAGAAAATGTGCCCCAATTCTGTGTTGATTAATAATATTCAGTGCCAAACTAATAATGTAGGACATTTGTGAAGTAAATTATACGTCCCCTTTATGAAGTATGCATGTTTCAATATTCATTAAGTTGACCACCTGCGCCAAGTATTGTATATTTCAATTCGTCTGCACAAATTTTCTTGCCAAAAAGAAAAAAAAACAACAACAACAACAACAACACCCGTTTCTCAGAATTGTCTTATGCGAGTTCAAGTTTGAAATCGATTGCAGACATAGTCAAATTCATTACCGGTATCTTGTTCGGGTGCTGGAAGAATTGTGATTTATTTGCTTAGTTATCTTATCATATTTGTTACTACGAAATGATGTGTAACTGCGTTGATGTCATCTGAGAACAGAGGCAATTCAATTGGTATATATATATGTTCTTTAAAAGACCATGTCATAATGCTTAAACATTTGCGGAGAGGTGACGTGCTTTTCATCGCTTTCTAGCCTTTTGTCGGGAGCTGACTACTGAATGTCGTATCTGACGCTTATATTCGGAAACCAGGCGATTTTCATCCCTGTAGCTGAGTGTACGAGGAAACGGTTCTGTATCTAATGACTTTGGATGTATTCCCCTAAATCGGCTGTCGTTGCGTTGAGAAGTCAAAGCAAGTCATTCTGCGATTTCCAGGTCATGGCGCCATTGCAAGCTCTTGCAGGCATTTGTCAAAGGCTGCCTTCAAACAGTGTTACACTGTCGTTTTGAAATACATTGAGTATTGAGTTGAGTATATTTCAAGATCATACATTTTATGATCATTAACGGTTCTTGGTTTCTGCAAGAATCCTGCAAAAAATGGCGAGACCCCTACAGGGGTAAATGATGCGTAGCGCAAAGCACCCTTGGAGAGGAAGGGCGCCACCGCTGATGGCGCCGTAACGTCACAGACAGCTCAAGGCACCCGGATGTCGTCGCGACTGGCAACAGTCTGTCTTCACTACTTGCCTACATATGCAGTCGATATTGACGCACGAATTCGTTTTCTTGCTCGTTTAAAGTAATTTAATTTCCAAGTCTTTCGCAATTATGGGGCGTCGTTTTCGCCGACTTCGTCAGATTGCTCAACGATTGGTCAAGGTGACCAGGAGAATCGCCCAGTTATGTCAGTGTTGTGGCAGATTTCCATCTGAATCGGAAGAGGTGGTGGTTCCTATGGCTTCAGTGATGGGACGCAACAGTTCATTGAGACTAAAGAACAGAGTAATGGCGGTCGACCATGACCTCTTTGATGGTGAAGTGTGTTCAACAAAGGTCACCTGTTGCAGATCGAAGTCAGAAAATGAGGGACTGGCAGCAGAGGACCTCCCCAATGTCCCTAACGCAGCGTATTCGTCGTCAGACAGTGTCCTCTCTCGTACATGGAACAAGACGTCTGCAGTTTCGATCTACGCTTACAATAAGCCACCAGTTCGTAAATGTCCTTCATCAAATGACACCACAAAGATTGAAACAAAGATAGGCTTACAGGTGAAGGAAGTGCCCATTGGCCAACAGGGAGGCGACGGTAAATCATATTCACAGGGACCTCTTGAGAGAATTCCTGTCCCGATTAAAGAGAGTCGTGTGTCTTCAGAAGTTGATGCAGTAATTTTGCGGACAACTCAAAGCGGTCTGAACTCGGTCAAGTTGAATTTAGCGCAAGATAGCCCACTACCACCATCCATTGTTGCATCAAGCAATTGGCGGGTGGAACATGCCTTTCCCGACCCCTGGAGAAAGATAAATCCTAGCGATTGGACAGTTGTGGAAACGTTGTCAAGAGGTTGTTTCGGGATTGTGCAACTGGTCGTGTTAACAAAAAGCAACCAGAAACTGGTTGTGAAAACATGCAGCGCACCAGAAAGTAGGCTGGAAGCCGCTCTCCTTATGGAGTGTCAAAGTCAGTATGTGGTTAAATTGTTCTTATCAGTGGTCTTGATGGAGAAAGAGCGATATTTGTGTATGCGCCATTACGAAAAGGGAGACCTCTTTCAATGGTTGATGCTTGATGTCAAGCGCACCGCCTTCAGGGAAGCGGACGCAATCTGGATTACATCAAACCTCCTGGTCGCGGTACAATTTTTACATGACATTGGTATTTTACATCTCGATATCAAACCACAAAATATTTTAATAGACGCGAGAGGTCATCCTGTTTTATCCGATTTTGGCAGTGCCAGACGAACCAATGACCCCGACATATGTGAAGAAATTACTGTAACCTACGCTTACTCGTGCCCGGAGCTGCTGGAAGGCGATCGACCCACGGAACTAGCCGATCTTTGGTCAATTGCTTGTTCGTTTTATGAGATTGTTAAAGGCAGATTGCCTTTCGGTGGGTTTGATGACCCTGAAATCCAGTTAAGAAGTCAGCGAATATGCGCGCCTGATCTCAGTGGGATGTCGTCTGAGGTGACGGACTTCCTCAGCTCTGAGCTCCATCTGACGAAATGGCGCAGACTTGGTTACTCTGAAGGGGCATCTTCGGTGATGCGCCATAAAATATTTGGACAAATCGAATGGGAGAATCTCCGGTATGGGAACCGACAAGAGAAATCGCCAATCTTATCATTGCTGGACAAGTTGGGACGAAGAGCTCCTCCAAGCCGTAACGGTAACCAAAATTACAATCGATGTGATGCAGTGTCTGCTTCATCTTGCCGTGACACTTTCCACAGCAGACAAGGGAAGCCACCAAGAAAGAAAAAGTCCAGGAGATGGAAGAAGAGGGACAGTTTTAGGGATTCGTCTGAAGAGGATGGTTATTTGGGAGATAACGAAGAAAGTGAAGATGAAGAAACGGGTAATATGTATTAGGACAATGTATTGTTAAATGGCTATTTTCATTATTTCGGAGCAACCGGAAAACTCCTGTACATTTGACTACCTTTGATACCACTTTCATAAGATCTACTCCCTGGACTTGAAGAGATACGGTCATTGAGGCTAACTTTCATAATAAAATGAGTGCAATGGAACGTAAATTGGAATCAAGTATGGCATCACATGACCTACACATAGCAGCCGACGACGAATGATTGGCTGGTTCAATCCGCGGAAGTGGACGATGATTTCTAGAATCTACCTGAAAGTATGACTGCCGAAAGAAGCTCTAATATGGACACGCTCGCTTCCGGGGTCAGTCTGACGAGTCTAGATGACGAAAGGGACCTGGTTTCGATGAATGGACACTACTCCTGCTGTATCGAATCCATCATTGGCCCTTTGAGCTTCGACAGCAATTATTGGAGCACGAGAAATATCAAATGACCTGAAACAATGATAGCTATTTCTAAAAACTTTGAGTCCCAGAACTCCATGTGCTCCATGAATATTGCTTTAGGCTCTCGACTTTATGAGAGAGAATTTTATATGAGGGATGAAATATGATCATGCAAATAACAGGAAATTGTAACTGAAAGAAGAATTGTTATTGAACATTACTATGGTAACTACTTTTGATGAACGGGATTCATTTTCTTTGCTATAATTAGTGTCTTCTCTGATACTAAGAGCCAGGTATGATTAACCTAAAATACTGTATCTTTTACTACACCGACATTTAACTACAACCAGCTTGTGTCCCTACGCCCCTTACTCTCCGCTGGTTCATACCACCAGCTAGGGGCGCTTTTAGCCTTGGGGCGATTTGTACATCTCATTACCGAGAATCAATGATAATCGTTTTTATAAACTGCCGTGAGGATATTGTTTACTTCAGCGACCCTATAATGTGAAAGGAATAGAGTTGTCTATACTTCAATGCCCTAGTTCAGCTTAAATGTTGCTACAATTTTTGTTAATTTCACGTTTACTTACGTACTTACTTGCGTTGAGGCAACTGGGAGACAAAATGCCTATAACGCCCACCTTTTCAAACTCTCTCGCGGTAGATACTGTATGGGAGTTTTATAAATATTTTTTCTGTGGTTCGAACTCTCTTTAATGATGGTTCACATAATGTCCCTGGAGGGGAGGGTATTCTTTATCAAACGGGCGGTGAAGTTCAATCGCCAGTGAACACGGTCGGGCCAGGCTGGCGATCTCACGCAGTCATAGCAGGTTGAGCGAAGTCAAGTCCAGGCTGCGGATTTGTTACATTTTGTCTGCAGTATCACGTGTCCAGCTATCAACCAATCGGCGTTAGTATGAGGAATCCGACAACAACCAATGGTTGGATAACACAGATAAAGCGCCTCTAGCGATCAAGTGGCTGATATCTGGCGGTATGAATCAGTGGGGGAACAAGGAGAGTATCGCAAGGAACGTAGGGACACAAGCTGGTTTATGAGCGTAGCATTCGACTAATTGAATATTCTGATTTTCCAATATACTCATTTGTAAATTAAATAAAATTTGAAACAAAAACAAATATATACTGTATGGTCTCTTGCTACAGAAAAAGTTGATAACATTATATATAATTTGGGGTTCCTATAACAAATATATACCGCCCAATGTTAATATTACTGTCGCGAAGCATAGTTTTCAGATGTACATTTCCACGAAGTGGGCGGTCTACGATTTTCACAAAAAACAGCGATGCAGTCACGTAATCATTTACATGTAAAATCCAAACACGTGTATCTCTTGTGTTCGTTGAATTCGTGAATACAGGTAAACTGTTTTTACAGGATAACTTTTTACGGCTCCCTTATAATACGAGAGCAGGTAGGTTTATCAGCAAGATGTCCCATCCGATATCAAGGTGAATGTTTGTCAGTTACTTGCCGATGGGCGGAGGTTCTCTCCGGGTACTCACCAACCAAACTGACTGTCATCATATGTGCGAAACAACCTTGAGTGTGACATTAAGCCTACCCCCCCCAATCAAGGTTAAGATAATCATCCTTACACCAAAAATTCATCGGCCATACATGGCTATTCAGTTCAACTACTAGTAGATGGAACGGATTTGTCAAAACATTAGAATATCGCGTCGACGTAATTAGAAACTGTTGACCAAGCTTTCTCGTGCAAGAAAATAGTTCACGCTTCACTTTTTATTTTAATTGTATGCCTACTGGGTTATTAGGGATGATAGCATATAGATCATTCCATTATGACGCGAATTTCTTTATCAATGATGACGGCTTAGTGAATGTCGTCTTGTGAAAAACAGATTGTTTGGCCTAGAAATAATATATAATCTGATCTCTGCTGTCAACGTAAATCATATGTCATTGGATAAACTGATTCGTGAGGTATCGGATGAGAATCTTCAACAATTAGAATATGTTCATCAAGGATATTCGTCATTCCAGAAAAAAATAAAATACAAATGCAAACTGATAAACTATAATATTAGCATGGGCTACATATTGTATTGCAAACTGTCATTGGACAAACTGTAGTCGTAACATTGTCCTGCGTCTGATTGGTTCGACATGAATTCCCTGACTGTTAGAATACGCCTCTCATCCGTGACCGTTAAACATGGCTTGTTGGTGTTCTTTTGGGTTAAACGAAAATATTTTGACAGATTGACGATGATATACAGAATGTTGGTTTTGCTAGATCTCACTCCAGCACATATTCTGTAATTAAAGACGGTGGCGTTTGAAAAAATATACAAACCGTGATTCCCCGAAATTCACCGATAAAATTCGAAAAATATCACCACAAGCTCAATTTTGTAACTCTGCTGCGCATCCTAACCCTATATCTGGGTGGGACGATTTCATATGTATTCCAGTCGTGAAAAGTGGTGATTTGTATCATTCCTATCTATGAAGCTACGTCCTTACTCTGAAAGGAATAAGAGACGATCACCATCAATGCTAATAACGGAGCTATGCGTAATATTCGAACTGATGTATGAAGAGGTTCATTGCTACATATTTGTTAAGTCTTCGTGTCAACGACGTCATCTATCATTTTGACACCGTTCTCGTTGAACGACGATGAAATGAAAATGTTAATCTGCTTGTTGCATAACGTCACAAAACGACGTTGTAATGGAAATATTAACCCGTTTGTTGCATAACGTCACAAAACGACGTTGTAATGGAAATATGAACCCGTTTGTTGCATAACCTCACAGTACATCGTAAATTACATCATAATTTTAGAGAGGTCACAAAGGTGTACGGGGTGACGCAATCACCCCACGGATAATGTACTGGTTACGTAGGAAACAACATTGAAACACAACCAGAAAAATGGTGATAGCCCATCACCAATTATCGGTGACGAGGCCCTGTCGTCGCCATATATTGGTGAGGACAGATGGTGACGAGGTCATTCCATCGTCATTTATCGGTGATGGGGCCTGGTCATCACCAATAAAATGTGACAAGCAATGAGTGTACATTTCAGGTCATCACCATTTGTTTTGGTGATGAGGCCTTGTCATCGGTGCTAATCGAGCCTTGCGGATAAGGTATTTCGTAAATACACTATCAGAAATATTCAGGGAATAATCCTGAATATAGATCAGGTTGCACATCGACAACTCAATTTCAGGGATTTTATCTGAGTTCCAGGGATAATTTCCTGAAATTCAGGTATCTCATCCATGAATTAAAGCTAAATTACCTGAATTTTAGGGGATTTTACGTCACAATACCTGAATAGGGTCGGGAACTTGCTAATCATCAGGGTGATAAATTTGCCTGAATTTCAGAGAAACTCCTCTCATTCAGGGATCTTTTTCCTGAAATTCAGGTAATCAGCCCTGAATTTCAGCCAAAATCCCTGAAATTGAGTTGTGGATATACAACCTGATCAGTTGAGGACTATTACCTGAATATTTCTGCGAGTGTATAGATCTGCGAGAATTACGTATGGGCGGCGACTACAGGCCAATCATTGAATGTTGTATCTGACGACTGTATGATGTTGTATTTGCGGAGGACCACCGCATATTTACATGTCGGGTCTGAAATAGAAACGGTAAATACACCGCAAGTTCGACGCGAGAATCACTTCCGTCACAGGTGGGTAGGCCTACACAGTAGAGGCCCCTAGATTCAGCCAGCGTAACATGATTTAACTTTACGCCCTTATCATGCTTATAAGCAGTCTGGTTTTGTCACCTACTTGTTGTTTTTTACATATCATTCTGTACTCCCTACATACTTGGGAATTCCGTACCACACATATGAAATATTTGTCTCGCTCAGACATATGCGGAATTCTTATCAAGATAACAGATAATGGACAACGAACATATAGAAATTTTCAGCAATGTGCATGTAATTTATTTACTCTCTTCGAAATATAGGCCAAGTTGCATAGTTTAAATGAGTATATATATTTATATGTCATATTGATTTTCGAAGCCCGCCATGCAGTCATACAGCTGTTGTTATGAGACGTGGTGAAGTATATTAAGTCTACAAGCACGGCGCCCGTAATAAGCAAACCAGTGTATCGATATGTGAACATGTATTGTCGTATTTGACCCCAGATGTTTTTCCAGATGGGGATGATTGAAGAGACAAATGCTGTCGATGGACTTGTACATGTAGAGCAAGGATCATATACTCTCTATATATTGATAATAATAGTGGTGGGATTAGCTTTGCTCTACTTCAAGGATATATTTTGCTCCTCCCCCGTGGCTCTACCCCCAGGACCGAAAGGTTATCCCGTCCTGGGAGTCATCCCTCTCTTGAAGAAACAATTACACGAGAGTTATGGAGAATGGGCGCAGACCTATGGAGATTTATTCAGTATCTACGTCGGGCAAAAGATCGTTGTTGTTGTCGGTGGGATTGACACAGTCAGAGAGGTGTTCGTCAAGAAGGGATGTTACCTGTTGAACAGACCAAAACAGCTGAAGAAAGGTGTATATAATATCGGAGAAGGTAAGTGCGTGTCAACGGCAGGGGACTTCTTGGTCGATCGATAATTCATGCAGGAATCAATACTGCCCATCATGAGATGGCTAAGAATAGACTCCCTTCTCATATCCTTTTATATGGCAAGCAGGGAAGGACACGTATCCCCAATGTTGGGGAAAATGTCCCAGCTGGTTTAGAAGATGGGAGCCAGATTCTCTTAGCCACCGGACATTCTTAGCCTCTACTCCCAGGCTTTTTATACACCTGAAAAGCCGTGGATCTAGACTCATAGTTGTCCTCAGACTTGGCTTTGATAATGTGTTTTAGGGCCAATTTCTCTGCGATTGTATATCTCATCCAACCAGATGTAGCTCATACAGATTCGATCAGTACCCTGGCAGCGTAGAGATCATTCGGCTCCCAAGAATAACTCGGAAACGGGCGTAATGGGCCTGTTAAACATCGCTTTTCGCAATCTCTGTACGGATGAAATGAGGATACTTTGATTCATTTTGACCGAC
The DNA here is from genome assembly GCA_036873755.1 of Hanleya hanleyi. Taxonomy (NCBI): domain Eukaryota; kingdom Metazoa; phylum Mollusca; class Polyplacophora; order Lepidopleurida; family Hanleyidae; genus Hanleya; species Hanleya hanleyi. The sequence goes on along the minus strand of JAVTVY010026115.1, from coordinate 2,094 downwards.
CTGTGTTGTTTTCCTGCATGTACTATCCCTCGTGACTGTTTTGAAGTTCACAATATGCGCGGAAAAAAACAGAACAGTTCTTCTGATGAGATTTCCAGTTTATACCTGGACGTGTGGCCAATCTTCATAACCATATGTTACTCTTGTTCTCCTACTGCAAGGAATATGTTCCGTTAAGAATCTGCTCAATATAATCTTGGAATATGAGGAAGGAATGACCTGTCACAGGAGGCTACACATCACGTCATCGTCGTCTTCCATGTGACCCAGTTACCTCATTTCTTTCTGTACATTAATTCAGACATCATTGTAAGCAATTTTACTTCCTCGTCAAACCTGTATATGAGGAAAGTACGGTAACGCTGCCTGGCTCGGGGCAGGAAGGCTACACAAAACCATCAGAGAAGCGGTGACGCAGTGAGGCTACGTTAGGCTCGTACATACCCTGGACTGAATGGTGATTTCGTTCGATCGTATAGCTAATTTCCAACATGTATGGTTGGCCATCCCTGCCAGAATTCGTCATTTAGAGGCTGCCTCTAAATAATATATACCATGGTATAAAATGCCAAGCCTGCCATAATTCGTATTTAGAGGCTGCCTCTAATTATTTTGTACCATGGTATAAAATGCCGAGCCTGCCATAATCCCTATTTAGAGGATGCCTGTGAATCGCCAAGCCTGCCACAATTCGTATTTAGAGGCTGCCTCTAATTATTTTGTACCATGGTATAAAATGCCAAGCCTGCCATAATTCGTATTTAGAGGCTGCCTCTAATTATTTTGTACCATGGTATAAAATCGCCAAGCCTGCCATAATTCCTATTTAGAGGATGCCTCTAATTCATTTTAGCCGTAAGTCGTAATTTTCGCCTTCTTATTACTTCCACCAATGATATGCGCTTTCACAAATTTGGTGCCATATATCTACGCTTGTTACAAGTTTACTCATTGGTCAAATTTAATATTCTTGATATGACATCGAGTTGTTTATGACTTACGGCCAAAATGAATTAGAGGCATCCTCTAAATAGAGGGAATACGAATTTTGGCAGGCTCGGCATTTTATACCATGGTACAAAATAATTAGAGGCAGCCTCTAAATACGAATTGTGGCAGGCTTGGCGATTTACAGGCATCCTCTAAATAAGGATTATGGCAGGCTCGGCATTTTATACCATGGTACAAAATAATTAGAGGCAGCCTCTAAATACGAATTATGGCAGGCTTGGCATTTTATACCATGGTATATATTATTTAGAGGCAGCCTCTAAATGACGAATTCTGGCAGGGATGGCCAACCATAAACATGGATATCTGGAGAGCTCCCAGCTACAATTGGGTGAACGAAGAGTTCGCGTATGAACGACCCATTCTGTATACCGTGAGTTTAATCGCTGTCGGACTAGCTTTCTTGCGTATTAGAGCCGTGTTTCGTTATATTCCCGATCGTCTCCCTCCTGGACCGAAAGGTTATCCCTTTTTGGGGGCCATAACTCTGGTGAAAGAAAACTTAGACGAGAGCTTTCGAGAATGGACGCATGTGTATGGTGATGTGTTTAGTGTGTATTTCGGACAGCAGCTCGTGGTTGTCATCAGTGGGATTAGTGAAATCAGGCAAGCGTTTCTCAGAATGGGAGAGCGTATGCTGCATAGGCCAAACGAGCTCAAGCTCTATAATATTGGAGAAGGTGAGTATATTCCTGCAGAAATCTTATTAGAAATTAAAAGCAACATATAAAGGTGACGGGAAAGTTGCCGGCGTAATGCAAGAACCACAGGCTGCTTGGGGTCGAGAGCATATATGTCGCACGGATACGCTCCAGGTCACAAACCATTAATTATTTTGCCTTACTTAATATGTAGTAAATTGGTAGAGCACATCTTGAGAAAACTATATTCCCTAATATTCTTCGCCACAAATGACCCACCACACCAGGTAGCCTGGCCTTTCCCCTCAAACATATGGAAAATTCAGCATACTTTCCCCACCATTTTTTCGAGATAAGATCGCCTATTTGCATAACCCCCCGAGCAGAGAATCAGGGGTAAATCCAAGATGGCGGCTACATGGAGTACCAGAAAAGTGATATT